>JACXGK010003649.1:0-10240 GCA_016801125.1 Novumbra hubbsi
ATTGAGGTCAATTAAATAGATAAATACACTGGCATGTGTAAGACTATTGAAGTCAATTAAATAGAAAAATGCAGGTCTATATGGGTCCTCCCCATGTTTGTTACACTCTCTATTTTCCTCTTTGACTTTTCTCTTTTTTGACTTTTCCATTGTTACTTTACCCAGTGTGGGAACGCGAAAGATTGATTAACCACACGCTTGACAGCAACAATATAGGGTGTGATGCACATTTTAGTTGACAAAATATGAACAGAAATATTTTGTTCAGTGACTCAGTATCACTTCAAACTCCAAAGTATCACTTCAAACTCCAAGATCAGAGATGTTCCCTCTGAAAGATTGTCCACTGTGCAAAAAAAAAAAAAAAGAATTTATTTCCATGTTTTTCTTGTCAAAGCCCCAGAGAGCCGCAGCAAAAGCTTTAAGAGCCACATGCAGCTCTGGAGCCGCGGGTTGCAGACCCCTGCCCCAGACTCTTTTACTCTGGAGCCATGCTGTTGTAAAACTTGCATAAAGCCCTACCCGAAAAAGAGATAATCTAGGTGGCAGCATATGTTGTTTCAAACCTGTATATGTTGTTCATTTCTGACAGTGACTTCACAGGTGTGCAAGTCACCCATGCCATGTGCACTAATGCACCTCCCATTACATCACAGCTGCTAGTGTTTCAACTGTGCATTGATACCAAGCTGAATACTCCCTCTCTTCTTTTGCCTGGAGGATGATTCCCCCCAAAAATTCCCCAAAAATCTCAAATTTTAATTTTTCAGACCACAGGACAGTTTGGCGCTGCCATCTCTGGATGTTGTTTATGTGTGGTTTCTTTTTTGCATGGTAGAGTTTTGCCTTGCATTTGTGGATGCTGCAACATCCAGTGTTCAACTTTATATCAGTGCTTCCATGACGTAAATTATTTAAAAATTCTAGCTATTATTATATTTTGTGTTGCTGGCATTTTAATAGTGAGCATGTATTTTCCAAGAAACACAAAAATGTCTCAGTTTCAATAATTGATATGTTGTCAAATGGGCTTTCTGTCTAAACCAGCGCACTTCAAAATGTGCCACAGATACTGCATAGATGAAACAGATGGTTATGCCTTTTTGGTAGTCTTTGATGTATCAACTTGACCACAATGTTCAACACAGAACCAATATGAAATTGCCTGTGAGTCCTGACCTTAGGGGCACAATCTGGGTGAGCTCAAAAGATTTTGTGTCATCTATTTAGCCCCTCCGTCACTTGGAGTGTCACCTCGTTTTCACAGCATCTAACCAGTGATTTATTTTCTCTATGTAGTTGATGTGTGCAGAAACGACAGCTTCAAAGGTTATTTGCTAAAAAAATGTCAATTTTTACCTGTTCCCTGCAGTCATAATTATCAACAAAAGTGAATGCTCACATACACCTACATACAGTGCGATAGTAAGCTCTGGAGGTTCAGCACAGGTTCATCCTGGTACAGGGAAGACTTTCTGTCTATGGCTTTGCTTATCAGAAAATAATTTCTCAGATGTACATTTTAAATGCTAATGCGGTTGTAGAAGTAAATCAATGCCCTTGCTATGTGTATTTCGTGGTGGTGGGTTCAGATACAATTGGTTCATCTAAAGGGGAGAATATTTTGAAGAACATGACTGTGCAAGTGTTTGACTTGCTGCATATATTTTAAGGTGGATGTTAATTTCCCTAAAAGATGGAAATGTGGACTGGATTCTAATTTTGACAACTGCATACTGTTTCCATGGTAGCTTAAAAGAAATACTCAAGACTATCCTTTTCTGAATAGTTCCACTATTGAAAATGTCTGCATACAAGCTTCACTGAAAAATATATATTAAATATTATCAGCATTGAAGCACTGTTCAGATTTGACAGATTGAAACAACTATTTTGCCTTTACTAGATATCATATAATCCAAGAAACATTCAACAGCAAAAACTGTATACTCCTAAATCTTCCAGACTTTTCTTGTCCATTTTATTTTTGTTCGTTTTTCTGCCCGGCCCAGTTCTGCCCCTGGCAGCCCGAAAATGACTCCTCTGAAAAGGTCCCAAGGGGAGACAGATGTGCGGGGCTGACACAGCTGGTAGCTTCTGGAATCTTCTAGAAGGTGCCAGATGTTCAGTTGGTGGGCATTGGTGTGCTGCTGATATGTGAGGTGTGGGCGCCTTTGCGGTCAACTATATACACAGCATATCCATTTTAAGCCTTCTGAGGTCTGTGATCCTACCCAACAACAGAGGCCAGGGCATGTGAGGGAACTTTGATGCCAGGGTCTTTTTTCACGATTTGTTTGAAAATGACCTCATATTCTTGTATTCTATTTATTGCCTTTTGATCAATGCTGATTTACCTTGAATGGATTTAACCGTATTGGATGGTTATAGAGATGAAGGGAGGAAAGGATTGGCCTGAAGGAAGGATAGGGACAGGGATTATGGAGGATGTGGAACAAGGGGAAAGGGTGAAATTATACTGTATAGCAGTTCTAGACCGGAAATAAACAAAATCAGAAGGTCCGATTTAACATTAAATATGAACGCATGATCTGATTCTCCTCATTAAGTGTAAATGTTCCGTGGTGTTCTCTGATTCAGTGTGTTGTACTATTCTACCTGAACACGATGGAGAAGGCTGATCGGTTGAGTTGTACGATGAGGTAAAATGGTGCACAGATACAGTATATGCTGTATATATATCTGGGTGTTGATGTGCCTTCCAGGGTCGTAGATGTGCTTCACAACACAACAGCTTTCAAATGTCAGCCAGGACTCTTCTCAGTGCCTCAGCCTTCACAGTGCATTTAGAGTAAACTAAAAAGGTTACTTACAAATACCACATAATGCCTCACGGAACGCTGGACTAGAGTACAGCCAAAATGGGATTACTGATGCTTGAATGCCTCGGATGTATGGCTCTTCCTGGAATGTTAATGTCCCCATCTCATCCACACACTTCACACGAGGCAGTCCGTTCACGGTCAGAATAATTTGTAGTCAGGTATGCCTTTGAAATGCAACTGTACAGGAAGATTCAAAATCATGTAGAGATCATGAAATGCAATGAAATAATTCATGAAATATTCTGAGCCATATATTTTAGGGAAAGAGAGAATGCACAGTTTGCAATTGGGATGCTCACGCAGTATATAATATAATTTTCGATTTTCATTATATGTTCTCTTTTAGATTAAAGGGACATTGGGAAAAAAATATAGATTTTTTTCTCAGAGCACCACTTTACAACACTACAATGCTTCTTCTTAAGCCAATTAATAGATATTTAGGGGACCATGTCCTGGGAATGTCCTAACAACTCCTTTATGTTTACAGGGTGAAGACCCCGGGTCAAAGGTAGTGCACATGACTGGATTACAGTGCCATTTGAGACACTGACTGAGTGACCTGGTTGTATATAGTTGTGAAGGTGCCTTTCTCTGGGGGGGGACGACAAGTAGATAATAAGTCATTCAATGTGCAAACATAATAATCAATGTCAGTTGCATACCACTCGAAGCTGTGTATCACCTGTGCTTACCTCAATCCAGAGTCGCGGTTTAAAGTGTAGGAAGACTTTCTAAAAGCAAAATGTTTATGAACTGCCATAGCTATTGGCAGCAGATGCCATGAATTCAAGAGAAACCTTGAGGTGTCCCCTCTTTGGAAAACGCAACCCAAATACGTCATGCAGGGTGACAATATAATCAAAGCCATAGATAGTGATTTCAACGTGAAGTTGGAGATTGCTTGTGCACAAACACCCCTCGCCACCCAGCCAATATGCAGCTCTCTTGACTCTAGAGTAAACACCGGAGACAAACGGCTTGGGCACACGCATCCCAACTCACTGTGAGCTACTGCCGCTGCCAGCGTTCACTTCCAAGGGCATCTGGAATCGATCGGGGGGAACAGCAATGCTAATCACCCTCACATCCTAACGTGGGCATGCACACACACACGCATACAATCACCTCTCGGAGCTGTAAGTAGAGACGGCTAATCGTGTGCCCACGCCTCAAACTCTTCAAGGTCCCTTTCATGAGTGAGGCAACCTGGGAAATAAATAGGAAATTGTGATAGATGACACCTCAAAATATTGTGTAATTACATTTTGAACCTGTGTGCTTGACCTGCGGATGAAGCTTTAAAAATCGCCTGGTCACTTTATGGACTGAGGATGAAGGGTTTAACGGTGTTTATCTTCCCCGACCTTGGCTGACCAGGTGTGTGATGACCTCGTAACAAAGGCAAGAAGCTCCTCGCCCGTCGTAACTGTGAAGTACGACTTTCATTACAGAGGCCGCTTAATCCTCCATCGTAGCTTTTTCACTTAGACGACGTGATGGCCTTTAGTTCGACGAGGACGACAACAACGCAGACTTGCTAAGAAACCCTGCTGTTAATAGTAATCGATTTGATTGCGTAGCAGAGGCGCCTCGGTTCCCGTGTCCTGACGTGTCCCAAAGACGTTACACCGGCTACGCTGGTTAATGTTTTATGTGTGTGTGAAAAGGTGTCTACTGACCTGTGCTTTCCCCAGGGAGTCAAACGGAGCAGGTTAAAGTGCAATCTGCTGTCTCCACCTTCAGTTTTTCTATCTGCCTCTGTTAATACAAAGATGCTTGAGCAAGATGCTTGAGTGTGCCTCCCAGAACTAGCTATCATCTAGAGGAAAGGCCAAGCCGGATGATCCCACATTAATATTTCAGATGTCTACCACCTAGCACAAAGAGTAGAGAAGCAATTTGTGTTCCACTGCTCATAGTTGTTACAAATTGTCAGTGAATGTGAGTAAAGAGTTGGGGAAATGTGTTTCGTTAAGAATATAATAACTTACGGTATTAGACCTAAATAGGTTTACATGTATTAATTTTTATGTCAATGATGTATAATCATTTTGTTTACCTGTAGCCTTTCTTCCTGATAGGCACCACTTTTGTCCACATGTGAGAAAAACGTCAATCAGGATTCAATTGCTCCTATTCTGAATGAGAATGTTTATTCTCATAGACACCAGTGTGCCTTTGTGAGCTCAAAGCCGAACTGATGTTTGAATCAATCAGGTCAGGGCTTCTGAATAGGCCCAGTGTTTTAATCTAGTTCTTGTTGGGAAATATGTGGGTGGAGAATATTGACCGATTCCATTCACCAGTGGACTCATGTCTGGATTCAATAACCCTGGGTAATTATCATCTTCAACCAGCAAGGCAATTGTTCAAAAACGTAGGCTTGAATTTACATTCTTATCGGTTGCATTGCGTGTGTAGTCTCACAATTAACCTTTTAATTACCATTGCGTGTAAAGGCCCATCAAGTTATAGTACCTAGGAACATCCATTAACAACAGTGATTGGTTAGTATGTTCACATATTGACAACTAATATGAATGCTGATTAAGGCATATCGTGCTGAGGAGATGAGGAGGCATATAATCAATGTTGTGCTCCGTTTGTATTTTTCCCTGCTGAAAGTATTAGAGCAATTTGTGTCCAAAATGGTACCCTTCCCCATATGCAGAACCATGGGTCCTGTTCAGAAATAGTGTGTTGTATCAGGAACAGGGTTTCACTTGGGCCACAGTCTTTGAACGGGGAAACACAGTAGGGTTTAGAAGTGTGAAACGATCCTGCAGAGATCGGTCAATAAACACCCAGAGAGTTTAACACATCGCCTCAGGGGTGTCTCTTGAGGCCTTCAGAAGAGACAAGGGACAATGTCTCTGAGTGATTTGTATGACGATAGATGAATGTAAGAAACATGGACCAGATCTTAGCTAAGTGTCCTACTGCAAAGATAGAATGTCGGTGAGAGACCTCTTTACGCTGGTTATTTCTCTCCACTACAGCAAGCATTACGGGGGCCTTGCTAAAGGGCACACTAGGAAACTAGTGAATAAACACACACACAAGAACAAAGACTCACATTCCTGCATGCACACAGACATACGCACGCACGCACGCACACACAACACATTACCTCCATCGGGCTTTGCAGAGATTTCAAAGGATTTTTATCGTAACAAGTCCAGCTCAACCAATTTCCCATGGGAGCATAACCTGGAAGAACTCAAAGTGTTTTCTAGGTTCCCTGCTGAGTCGTTCATGACAAAAGTTGTTGTTTTCCTTAGCCATTATGACCCACCTTTAACAGAGTTCAGGTAAAGTGCAATTTCTTTATTTGCTCAGTTGATCTTCTTGGCCAATATACATGCAGAAGCTCCACTGGTTTGGTATTCAGCTGAAGCTTGAGCCACTAGGACCTTATTGAGACTGTTCCTGCTCTCTTGGGAACTTTCTTTTAAAGAAATCAATTGAGGCCTAGGCAGGTGTATCCCTCTGGAAAGGTTTTCCGAAGGGATACGATGTACATTTTTACATACATACATGACAATTCAGAAGATGCACACAGCAGTGATACTTGGAGTTAGCAAACATTTAGGGAGAAAACCAACAATGGCTTCTTGTACAAACAACGCCAAGGGGGTTACGCAGTTGTTTGTGTTGCATTTGCCAAGGTCATCTGTTCACTTCCCTGGAGCGTTGGTCGTGTTGCGTGCGTTGCGAACAGAGGGCCCTGCGGTGGTAAAAGTCATTATGTGTCACAAATGGCACACTATTGCCTCTGGGACACTGCACCTGACTATATCCCAATAGGCCCTGGTTCCAAAATAGTGCACTGCAGGGTATGCGGTGCTGTTTGAGATTTTGCAATACATAATGATCCCTGCAATGGAGATGGGACACAACAAACCAGACTTCATGGTGTGTCGGCACTGGAACACTGATTCGCGTCATCTCCACTATGTTATTAGGGAGAGCAGCAAAATTCTTCAGGCTCCTCGAGCTTCTATATGCTTCAGAATCGGCTGGACAATGTCTAATCTTGCTGTGCACTCAAACATTGTTCATTGGGAGCGCAAGTCTGTAAAAGAGAATAGCAAATAAGCGTTTCTTATTAAAACGGCTGGGGAGGCAAGTTTTAATTGGAACAACTCTTTTGTCATGTAGACCATGTTTTACTTATCTGCATTGGTCTTTTTAGCAGCCCGATTCTGTGCATCTGTCTGACAAGTAACAATGAGATGCATCCATGGCTATGGACTGACACCTACTGATCATGACTGACTCCTTAAAGTGGCCTTGCTGCCATCTAGTGAGTGTGTCTGGAACAGAAGCACATCTATATGTTAAAACATAATGTTGACAATCTTACAACTCACTAGACATAGTTGTGAATCTTTGCCTCAGTCACACGCAACAAAAAGTAGTAGCATTCTAGTAAAGTAACCACCTGCCAGCTATGGCAACCACCGGTCTCACAAAAAAACACCGGTCTCACTAAAAACCACCGGTCTCACTAAAAAACACCGGTCTCACTAAAAACCACCGGTCTCACTAAAAAGAATTTGAAAGGAAGCAAAGAGGACCTGGCAAATGTACATTGTAGTCAATTAGCAGGCGCTTATCCAGAAAAAACTTAAGTGCGTTTCTCTTAAGGTGTCTTGGAAAACTAACATCATCTGACAGTCAAAATGAATACACTTTTCAGTGAAGCCATTAGTTGGCAGAGCCGGAGAATTCCAAGTTAGGTGCATTTTATTTCGGGTAGTGGGGTAGATAGCGGGAGGTGCCCAACATGAGGGTTGAGTGGCCAAAAACATTCATGAAGTGGCAGACCGCAGTGCACGAGAAGGGTTGAGGCTACTACCGGGAGCCAATGGCGCTTGCAGAGGAGATGAGTGACATGGGTGAATTTGGGAAGGTTGAACGCAAGAGGGGCCGCAGCGTTCTGGATCAGTTGCAGGCGCTTGATGGCCAAGATAGAAATTGGCTTTAGATAGATGGAGAGAAGTGAATTAAAGGATGTTGGATGTTTTGTTTTCTTCCACTTTTGCTCTGCAGCATGCAGCCTTGTTCCGTTAGCTCTCCGTGAGTCAGTCTGCCATGGAGCAAGACAGGACAGCCGGGCTGGCTGAGAGGACTTGTGACAGAGGTGGTTGAAAGAGGTGGAAAGAGAGGAGACCAGGGTTGAGGAGGCAGACTCACGAGACAGGAGGGAATAGGAGTTGGTAGAAGGGAGAGATGATAAAATAGAAGACGAGGAACGGGAACAAAAATTGAGACAACGCATTCCTATCTGGGAAGAACGGAGTTAGAAAACAGAGGGAGAGAGATTGAGACAAAGTAGAGATCAGAGACCTGAAGCGTTACAGAAGCTTGAGGATCAGGTCAAGCACATTGCCTGCCTTGTGCGTGGGAGGGGACTGGGTGAGGTCAAAGGAGGAAAGGAATGAAAAAAGAGATGTTGACAGAAATGAACCAAATCCAGGTGTGGGGAGGTTGAAGTCACGTATCACATGTGCGCGTTGAGCCATCGTCTGTAAACAAGCTTAACAGAGTGTCAAGCTCATTTAGGAACTCTCCTAATGCCCCTGAAAGATGATGGATGACAAGAATATTAACTCTGGTGGGTTAGTGATAGTGACAGCAAAGAATTTAAATGAGGATATGGAAAGTGGGGAAGTGGAAAGAGAGAGAATCTCGTTTTTGGAAAGATAATAATGCCTGTGCCACCGTCCCATCCACCGGATGAAGAAAGGGGGGCGGCAGGGGTAGCAGTGTTTTCTGTGGTGGTCCATGTCTCGGTCAGGGCCAAAAAGTTGTGTAATTGAAGAGCAGCATAGGCTGAGATTAAGATTGCTTTGTTGATGGGAGATTGACAATTGAGCAGTGTATTTTAATGCCACAAGTGTTACTGGACCATGGAAAATAAGTCCAGGAATTTTCTCACACCAAGAGGTGGATGAAGGCTAACTAAGCACTTCATTCAAAGGGCAGTAAATTATCTCTGAAAAATGTGGTTATCCAATGTCCAGTCATAACCACCCCTGACTACTGCCCTTTAAAGGCGTGGAACCATTAGACAAAAAACTAGATGAGATTTGCGAATTGTAGTGCTTTGAACAGTATTTTACTCCAAACATTTCTTTTAAAACCTTACACCCACCATAGTTTCTTTATTTACAGTAGTCCGCTCATGACCACATACTTGAACCTTATTGGCCACTGGCCATCATAGTGTCCCTCGACAGCCAAAATGAGTACCTGACATATGTGTACCATGTCACGTGTCAGTAATTGCGTCATCCAAACTACCCAAATTGATTTAAATGGCTCTGTGCTCTTCCTGTATCTGTCCTGGAGTCTCCTTAGTGCCCTTCTCTGGTCTCCTTGTTGCACCTCTCTGGTCTCCTCAGTGCACCTGTCTGGTCTCGTCTGTGCCCCCCGTTTGGTCTCCTCTGTGCACCTGTCTGGTCTCCTCTGTGCCCCCGTTTGGTCTCCTCTGTGCACCTGTCTGGTCTCCTCAGTGCACCTCTCTGGTCTCCTCAGTGATCCTCTCTGGTCTCCTCTGTGCCCCCGTTTGGTTTCCTCTGTGCACCTCTCTGGTCTCCTCAGTGCACCTCTCTGGTCTCCTCAGTGCACCTGTCTGGTCTCCTCTCTGCACCTGTCTGGTCTCCTCAGTGCACCTGTCTGGTCTCCTCTCTGCACCTGTCTGGTCTCCTCAGTGCACCTGTCTGGTCTCCTCTCTGCACCTGTCTGGTCTCCTCAGTGCACCTGTCTGGTCTCCTCGGCGGCTCCTTCTGGTCTCCTCGGTGGCTCCTTTTGGTCTCCTCGGTGGCTCCTTCTGGTCTCCTCGGTGGCTCCTTCTGGTCTTGTTGTTGCATTTGTCTGGTCTCCTCACCTACTTTCCAGTGACCCACTACTGACCCCGGAGGTCTGCTTGTTTTCTCAGCCCCGTCCCTCCTGTGTTTGGTGCAGGTATTTTCCTCACTCTCCCCTGTGCGTTCTGCTCGCCTGTTACATAACACGCCCACACAACACAGACTTTGGACTAATCGGAATTTGTTCGCCAGCAAACTTGTTCTTAAACAAAACAAAAATTGACATCTAGCCTATATATTTTTTTTATACTTTGTCTTATCTCTGGAATGGGAATAGTTTAATTTAAGGCATCCAGGTAGTATTTTCATCTTATTGGCTACATTTAGTTTCCTGTTGAAACAGATTTTATTTTCCTACTTAATCCCATTTCTGGGACCTGTAACATATCTATTTTACCCTTATAAACTCACTGACTATACTCAATATGTCAGGTGTTTCAGGAAGTGGACCAATGCGCAGGCGGTTGGCTTAATAAGGCTCTTTATTCAGTCTATAATGTACCAGGGTGTAGTAGA
>JACXGK010003649.1:10340-43666 GCA_016801125.1 Novumbra hubbsi
CGGACACAGAGACAAGACACACAGGGGATTAAGTAGCCAACTACATTAGATGCAGCTGGCGGGTAATCAGGAAGGGTGTGTTCACAGGACATGGGAAAACAGGACATACGAGTACGATGGCACCTAAAAGGCCGGTGACGTCGAACGCCGGGGTGCGACGCGATCAGGAGAAGGCCCGGCAACAGGAGGCGCCGTGACACTATAAACAATGTGATCCTTATGAAGACATCTTAACTTAAAATAAACTATCACAACTCTCACCTATCTTGGTTACAAAGATTGGCCCCTTATCCCATTCTAATTTAAAATATAATGAAAAATCCTAACTTTAAATAGCTCCATGTCTTTGGCTATGCAGTGAATATTTTACTGCTAATATCTGGAAGTATGCATATGAATCCTGGACCCTTAATTGTGGCAAATCCAAATTTAGACCTGTGTGCTCAGATAATTTTGGCTTCACTGGCTTATGCGCCATACAATACTTTATCTTCTGCATTTTAACACTAGGTGCTTGTTGCCTAAAATGGCCCAAGGGAATGTGTGTGTTGACAGTTCCAATCCAGATGTGATGGTCATTACTGAGACTTGGTAGAAAAATTGTGTCTTGGATTCTGTAAATATTCCAGTGTTTTTAGATACAATGTGATTTGCTACTATCTCAAATAACCCTTGGTTGACAGTTGCAGTGTGTTATGGTCCTCCATCGACGCCGGTCTATGGTAATGAACCTACCATAATCTTTCTCCTGCCCACTAACATAGAATTTTTGGGACATGATTAAACCTCCTGCCCATGTCCTGAAGCAATGGGACTCTTATATCTCCTTCAGATTATAACTAATCCAACAATGTATGAACCCGGAAAATGCTACTCTTTGATATAATCCTCACAAATAGAGTGAGGGTGTTTTCTGTAATGGCCTTAATGATCACTGTTTTACTGCTTGTACGTGTGTAACGGCAGCTCAGTCAAATGAACTGTTCTGAAGTATTGCAGCTTGGTGAACATTTTGTTGAGCAAAACTATTTTGACCTGGCTTCTTTGAGTTTATTCAAAATCAGCTTGAGTCCCCCTTATGAACTTTCATCCACTTTCTTTGATGACCTTTTCAGTAGTTGTGTTAACAAGCATTAAGAATGTGTGAATTAACAAGAAATTCTGCCCATGGTTCCATTGTGACTTGGCTGGGTTACACCAATTTAAGAACATCTTTTGGCAGAAAACTCAAAATATCAAAAATCAGGCGGATAAATTCTCCATCGGGCATTTTAGAAATAAGGTGTCTGTCAAGACAAAATAGGTAAATGAACCGTTCCATCTCTCTCAGTGGGTCTAACCCCAACACAATTTGAAAAATACTTGGTAGGCATGGAGAAGGGACCTTTGTGTTCACAGCTACCAACGTGCCTTTACATTGAGGACGTGGGTTGCTCCAGACAAGGAATGTATGTCACATCCAGGAACCACGTACTTGTCACGCCATTGAGACCGAACGCCCTGTCTTTTCTTTCGAGCACGAACACCTGTTGTTTATCGCGATCGTCCTCAACTGTGTTCATGCTCACAGCCCCTATTGACGTTCCCTCTTTCCTCGTGTGTGTTTTGGATTTACTTCCAACTGTACCGTCTGTTTGAGTTTCATGTTTTGTCACCTTTTAGTTACCATTTGAGTTAGGTCTTCCTTCTCCTTTTACAGACCTACCGACCCCAACAAGGACCCAGTAGTCAAACGGAGGACTCAGGAGACAGGGCTTGATTGTTAGTGGTTGGCGCACACCTAACAATTTTTGAGGGGAAGGGGCTATCGCAGCAATTGGTTTGTTTTTTATCCGTTACATGATTGCATACATGTTAGAGCTTTGGTTACCCATACAAATAACTCCATGCCAAGAGGAAAGGAGATCTCAGATGACATCAGGAAGAGAGTAGTGAAAGGGCATCAGTGTGGAGAAGCCAATACAAGTATCTCAAAAAGATTTGAGCTCCATCACGTCCATTGTGAAGCAAATAAAATATAAACACCAAAGAATGTGTTGTTAATTGACTTACCTGGTATAATAAAACACAAACAAAGAAACACAGTATAATTTATTAAATGCCTTGTATTCACAATATTTTTAGATATCCACAATATTTTTAGATACACACATTTCTTGTTTTTACATTCTAAAGTGCTATTTTCAGAGGATAGTAGATTCAAAAAATCCACACCGGTGAAACAGTTAAATAAGCATTACTGGGCATGAATAAAGTTCTCACCCGAAAAAAAAATCCCCTCTCTGGTTGGCAGTGCGGTTTCACCAGAAACATTGAACTTTGGAAGTAATGAAGCGTTGGAACCGTATTAAATGTCAAACAAGACATCAGCTAGGTTACTCACAGGTTATACAGACCTACTGATATTGATTTTTGTCACCAAGGCCAGATGCGAGCCAAAACCCACCCCACCGTTGTCGTGGTATAAGCAAAGCTTTGTATTCCTTTACATAGCGGACGCGTGTCCACGGGAACAGATTTATATCTGAAGCACATAAGTAATACAAATAATAATAATAATAAATGGACCAAGACGTGTTAATGATACGTAATGGTTTAGTCGCGTAATTTCTACGATGTTTCATCATCAACCATGCTTAAAAAGTAGCCTAACCGGCTCGTTCGGGATTTAAATATCACGGCTTTCTTTTGCAGCTGCATGAGGCAATATTGCGCAATCCGCTCGTACCACACATCGACAATTCCGCGTGTCAGCACGTTTGGGACGATAGGCCGGTTTAGAAAGCGGTAAGATAACGCTACTTTTATATAAATAGATCACTCGGTATGGCATTCTCTTCTATCCAAAATGATTGACACCTTACTGGGTCGGTATCTAACCAAGTGCAGGTCTGGAAACGGAGGAAATCTCATACTAACTAATTACGAAACGTCCCGGAGACCGCCCATGAATAGCGCGGATGATTGTTCTTGCGAAACCTGCTTTTTGTCCGCCCTCCCCTAAAATTCGGCTCATCCGAATGGTTAGCTACCTGTCAACTATTGACAGCCTATGACTATAAGCACATTATCACCGCATATTTATACACGAGCCCTCGCAAAAAGTTTACAATGGTCTGATGTAAGACCAACGTATTATTACTAAACAGGTAATAGAAAAACCACTTAGTTAACAGTAATAGTTATACGGAACTTTAAATTATTTTGAACTTCAAGCATGGACACTAAAGGTAAGAAGAATATAATACTATGAAGTATATAGTACTATTAGTTGTGATGTAGCGTTTAAACGGCGTTGACATTGTCTTCATCAGGCTGACTAAGGCAGTTTGGGCCAACATGTGCTTCTGAGTTTTGTTTATACAATGAAGCAATGTCATAAAATCTGACTGCTCTATATCATCCCAGGAATGTTTTTTTGTAGTTACCGTTTACTACTTGATCGTATTGATATGTAGCTGCTACATTATTTATGTTGTAACACACACACACACACACACATATATATATGTATATATATATATGTAATTATTTCTGTTAAAACCGAAATATGACCAATATTCTGACAGAAATATCTGTAAGACTTCCAGAGCATGACACGTTTTCAAAAAACATGACTAACAAAGCTAGACAAATCATTACAGTCAATTGTTTTTGCAAATCACTATGACCTCACTTGTATTTCTAACTCTATAATTATTACATCTGATGGCAGCTGGTTGAAACATGACTAACAAAGCATAACAAATGATTATGGTCAATTGTTATTGCAAATCACTGTGACCTCACCTGTATGTCTAACTCAGTATTCAAGTGAACAATTACTCTTTGGTTCAGAAAACTAATGGCAGTATCTGAGATAGTTATAATTTATATTAATATGTGTTTTTTGTCTTGTATTGGTGCCCTAGTAGCCATAGGTTTGGCATAAAAAACATTCAGCAGTTTCACTCAAATACAGCATTTTGCTATTTCATCTCATATTGCAATTCTTCTTTATTTGGAATGGGGAAAATGTATAACAAGTTGCATTTTTAACTATTGATTCTTTGCAGTTCTATGGGTTTGCCATTGGGTGGCAACACTGTTATTTCTTTCATTTCTAAAAATGTGTCCTTGGCTTTTGCTATGGCTTGTGTTACTGTGAGGTCTGATAATGAACCACCAATACATTTGTTCGGGCACGCTAAAGGTTAAGATAGCGTGCCGGGTCAGTATAATCAAATTGTTATCATTAAGTTTTGTTTTTGTAATCCTTAATTGCATTTTGCTATAATACAAAACTATGTGGTGTATGGTATTAAGTAGCACAGTATTAAACAGCATAGTATATACATTAAAGAACAGTGTAGATGACTAAGACAGGGACTGGGTTCATAAAACACAGCAAGGCTGCACTATGTTGTGGGTTTTTGCCCTGCAGATTGCTGTAGTTCCTCCCCTGCTGTGTTATTTTGACTTTGAGTAGAAAGGAGTTCAATGACCGAGTTCTGGAAGGAGCACAGCCGCCAGGCCACTGTGGAGGAGATGATGTTAGACTCCCATGCCAAGGAGCTGACCCAGCATGAGCTGCCCGAGATCCTCTCCCTGCTGCCCAGTCTGCCCAACCGGAGGGTCCTGGAGCTGGGCGCTGGCATCGGGTCAGTTGGTCGATTGAATATGTATTGATAAAACTAATGATCGATAACCAGATCATTTCATGCTCTCTCTAGAGACAGGACTTTTACTATTAACTGAATATGTTACGTTGCCAGGGAAAACGTCCTGACCCGTGGCTGTAAATGGTTACGTGGATGCTGTCGGATCAGTCCAGTCTGCGTTAGCCAGGGGATTTATACTGTACTGTATGACGTGTCGCTGACCTTTTGGCTTTTGTGTTGGTTTCTTCGTTCGTGGTCTTTCAGGAGGTTTACCAGCCACCTGTTGACCCAGGCCAGTCACGTGACGGCGGTGGACTTCATGGAGAGCTTCGTGAAGAAGAACCGACAGGAAAATGGCCACCATAGCAATGCAGATTTCATCCAGGGTGATGTCACCAAGCTGGACTTTCCCCAAAACAGGTCCACTGTTACATGTAGTATGACTATACTACACTATACTTGTCAAATAATATGAAAACATTGTTGCTTTGTGTAATTATATATTATATATATATTAATAAAATCAATATGTTAATATTTTCTTGTAATACTAATGTATCAAGAACTAGGTCTGCTGTTTGTAAAACGCGTGCTATATAAAACATTGGTTGATCTTTAAGATAACGGATGGACAAATGTTTATTTTATTGTTTAAATAAAGCCATTGACTTTGCAATGTTGGATTGATTTGGTGTAGTGGAAGCTGAACTAAGTCTATGGTTTAGTTCATATCACTGGTGATCTGTGTCATTCCCCTGTCATTCAGTGAGTAGGTAGGATATCACTGTTTCAGGTCAGACGCACATTTATTTTGGGAGAAAAAACTCAATTACGTAATTCATCACTTGTTACGGATTACACTAATATGGTACAACAGTTTAGACACTGCTAAAACTCCTATGTAGTGGTTCACAGACTTTGTCGTGGGTGTGATACATGATATTATCCAAATCAAATGTTATTTGTCAAATGTTTTATGCGAAATGCTTTCAAGGGCTTGTTTTAGAGAATGCGGTTAAAAAACATATGAAGATTGAAGAACAATATAGAGTTCAATTTAAACCCATATACTTTGAGGATATGGGAATCATTTTAGAAGGTATATATATCATGAAGTCCATGTCAGGTTTTTAATGTTTTGCTCATATGAATCACATCTTCAGTTATGACATCATATTCTCCAACTGGCTGATGATGTACCTAAGCGATGAAGAACTGAGGTCACTAACAAAGAGGATGCTGGGATGGCTCCGGCCTGGAGGATACCTGTTCTTCAGAGAGTCCTGCAACCACCAATCAGGTATGAGCTTGCCTCGCCTGACAATGACCCTAGGCAGCTAGAAAGATTTGGGACCAAGCCACTTTAGAGATTAATTGTCCCTTGAATATTTAGTCACACTTGGAAGGAATTAGTATTCAGTTTATTAGGTTGGATAGGTGAAGGTTTTATAGCACATCCTCCCTCACTTCCTCCCTCTCTCCCTCATTTCCTCCCTATCTCCCTCACTTCCTCCCTCACTTCCTCTCTCCCTCACATCCTCCCTTACTTCCTCTCTCCCTCACGTCCTCCCTCACTCCCTCCCTCACTTCCTCTCTCCCTCACGTCCTCCCTCATTTTCTCCCTCACTTCCTCATTTCCTCCCTATCTCCCTCACTTCCTCTCTCCCTCACATCCTCCCTCACTCCCTCCCTCACTTCCTCCCTCATTTTCTCCCTCACTACCTCCCTCACCTCCTCTCTCCCTCACTCCCTCCCTCACTTCCTCTCTCCCTCACGTCCTCCCTCATTTTCTCCCTCACTTCCTCCCTCACTACCTCCCTCACTTCCTCTCTCCCTCACATCCTCCCTCACTTCACTTCCTCTCTCCCTCACATCCTCCCTCACTTCCTCTCTCCCTCACATCCTCCCTCACTTCCTCTCTCCCTCTCTCCCTCCCTCACTTCCTCTCTCCCTCACGTCCTCCCTCATTTTCTCCCTCACTTCCTCCCTCACTACCTCCCTCACTCCCTCACGTTTTCACTGTCCCTCTCTGTTTAGGCGACTCCAAAAGGGACTTTAACCCAACACACTACAGGTCATCTGCAGAGTACAGTCACCTGATGACAACTACACTGTGGAAGGACTCTGAGGGGGAGGACTATCAGGGCTTTGGCTTTGACATCGTTCTTAATAAAACCGTGCAGACGTACATCAAGGTGGGTGGCTTTATTACACTACTTGTGTTTTTGCTCCCATTTTTTGAGATGTCTCACAGATGATTGAAGATGCTTTTTGTTGTGTAAACTTTCAGATATTGAAAGCAGGAGATGCCTCCTTACAAGATAGTGTGCACCACATTTTGTATTTGACACCCTTTTGCAAGTTTCTGTTTAGTGCGCACGCATATCGCTTGACTTTGATTGGCGTACACAGTCCTGCCTGGAACATGTCATACATGGCCGTGTAAACACAAACGCTAACGAAATGATAATACCAAGATAAGTCCCATCCATCCGGTAGAGTTCCAGAGATTCGTAGAATCTATATCATTGAAGCTGTTTTGGTGGCTTCTAGTGGCCCCACTAACTGCCCTTTATTTGGTTGGTTTTTCTTCTAATTTGTAATATTTCTGTTTTCATGAATTCAGAGAAACTATTTAATACCAACATTTTGTTCCACCCTTCACTGCAACCTGACGGCCCTTGGTGTGATTTACCAAATTCCTTTTTTTTGGGAACCAGATTTGTACAGCCCTCTAGACTGGTCTGCTGTGAAACCACATTGTTTCTTGGCGGGAGTGGCACTCTGCGGCTATTGACGTAAAATTACTTGATAAAAAAGTGACTCTAAAGATTTGCTAAAATGTCTTCTTTGGCTTGTTCTGGCTAGAGTTATTACTAATTGCCAGACTCACCTGACATGTAATAGCAAAATCAACGTGAGGGAATCCTTATCGTACAGATTCAGTGTAAAATGAGCACATTTGGTTTTGATTATAAGTGTGAGACCTTTCTTTGAGTCACAAGGAAAAGCAGTGACTAAATGTGCACAGGGCCGTTACATAATTATATCACCTCAGAAGATGCCCGCTTCAAGATTGATTTGTTAAGACTGTTAGCTTATTTAAAACGTTCTCTAACTTTAACTTCTGTTTGTGACCCCCCCCCCCTCTCCAAGATGAAAAACAACCAGAACCAGGTTTGTTGGCTATTGGAAAAGGTTGGACGTAACACTACCTGTCAGGGGGGCTTCAGTACCTTCCAGCAGTTCCTGGATAACCAGCAGTACACACGCAAAGGCATCCTGCGTTATGAGAAGATGTTTGGGGCAGGATACGTCAGCACCGGAGGTCCCAGTACCACCAAGGTGAAACTAGCACAAACTAGCATAACAACCCAAAGGACAGGTGGGCATTGTAGCTGTAACAGTTGAATATACATGCCTGGTGGCGATATTACCACGTGGTTACTGTTTAGTCACAGCAAGAGAAAGACCGCCCGAGTACTTTGCTCTTCCCGCCTCCTCTGGTTAAAACGAGAATGGTATTACAAATAAAGTGCAAGTCGTTTTTTGTGTGCTGCATCACGTTCTCCCGTTTTCAACCTCGGCATTCTAGGAGTTTGTGGACATGCTGAACTTGAAGCAGGGAATGAAGGTTCTGGATATTGGGTGTGGCATCGGTGGGGGAAACTTCTACATGGCAAAGGTGAGTCCCAGTCTCATGAGTACAAAGACATTTTCTGGAATTTTCAATACACAAACAATGGGTTGAATGAACAATTTGGATGACGATAGTATTCGGGTAGGGGATTATGATTATGATGTTCTGCAGAACTTCGGAGTGGAGGTACTGGGCTTGGACCTGTCAGCCAATATGGTGGATATAGCCGTAGAAAGAGCCGTAAAGGAGAAGCTGCCATCAGTGAGTTTCATTTATCATCCATCATTAGGTCATTTACTTTCTTTTAGACCTTGACGTGTCAGATGTGGTTGATTGCCACATCCTCCCAGCTGATTGCTTGTGTTGCACATTCCAAACCTAACATGGAAAAGGGTATTAAACGAGGCGGGTAACCTAATTTTGCAATCCTCTTAAAAATCTGTTAACTCTTTACTTTGACAGGTACCAAAACCGCCACAAGTGTAATTTTAAATGTCCATTGCTATTTTGATCAAATAAAACACACACATTAACACGAGGAGCCAGGTGTGCTGTTACAATTTCTTGCCCGACAGTTTCACAAATTTCCAGGGTCAATCTGGCTAATCTAGTCTGGCAAGAAAAGGTTGTTGTTTGAGCTGTAACGTCTGTCTGTGCAACTATGTTCGAAACAGGATCTGCTGTTGGTTTTCTGAACCTAGTAGCATGTATTGATGATGGCAAGGGTTAGCTAGTAAATTTGTGCTATCAGCTACATAAGCAGGTAACATTAGCTTGCATTAGCTACCAATACAACCAAATACTACATTGGCTAGATCCAAATACGTTTACTAGTGCAGATCTTATCTGGGGGAAAGGCTACTTTTTGCACGGCACAAGGATTTACTGCTTTTGCTGTTTTCTTGCCAGTGATATGTGGGAGGGTTATGTGTGACAGAAGTGTTATTTATATTAATAAAGATTAGGTGCACGCCTGTGGCATTAGCTGAACTGTCTGAAGATGCAACAACCCTAAGAAAGATCAACTATTTCCTTTAGTTATTGGATGTTATTAGGATTTATGTCGTTGGGTGATTAAGATGACACTTAGCTAACTTATCTCCTGATCATTATGAAGATTTGCTGTCAGTTTACAGGCAGTTTATGTTGAAACAGTATATTTGACCTTTATCAGTGTTGTTGTAGTCACCGAAGTCTCTATATGCTTTATAGATTAAGGTTGACATTCAAACCACTAAATTTCACTTTTTATGCTGTAGCTTTATTCAAATATTAAAATGAACCATCAGAGTTTTTAACTAATATCAGGGCATTTATAGTCATACGATGAATATTGTAAAAACTTAGGACACTGCATAAACCTTGTTATGGCAGGTTAATGAATCCCAGCCTGACATTATTTGTTTTTTGAATGAACCAATAACAGTCAATAGTGGTAAAGAGACACTGCCCATTCCTGCAGGTCCACTTTGAGGTGGCTGACGCCACCAAGAGAGACTTCCCTCAAGGTTCGTTTGATGTTGTCTACAGTCGAGACACCATCCTGCACATTGATGACAAACTGGCCCTGTTCAAACGCTTCCACGTAAGTCTGCACGTACACACCTGTCACTAGGCTGACACACGCTGGGTTCTAATCAGGACCTTTTATATGTTTGCATTTCAAATATGCGTTGGTTCTGTTCCTGCCTGCAGTCGTGGCTTAAACCCGGTGGTCAGGTGCTGATTAGTGACTACTGCTGTGGAGAAAAGCCTTGGACTCCTCAGTTCCAGGACTACGTCAAACAGAGAGGCTACATTCTTTATACGCCACCACAATACGGCAAGGTATGCATGATCCTACACATAATAATGCACGTGTATTATAATCAGGGCCTCAATATTGTAATAAGCTATGTTGGTCTGCTTGTAGTTCCTGGAACAGGCAGGTTTCTCTAACGTACATGCTGAGGACAGGACCGCTCAGTTCATGCAGGTGATCGAGATGGAGTTGGCCAGAGCAGTGCCCATTAAAGAGGAGTTCATCAAGGTAAACTGTGGGCCTCCCAGTTTAATTTAAAGAGCTTTATTGGCACAGTAAACCTTGTGTTAAATAGTAAGCCTATAATTTAAAAAATATATTCTAAAACTCTAGGTAAACATTACATAATGTGTTAATCAATATATCATAGGCTACAAAACAAAGGTATATTAAACTCTGTGCTGTTACACTTCATTTGGATACATACTCTACATGTATTGAGGCAGACGGCCTTGGTAGCAAGCCGATGCTCTCTTCTCTCTCGTTCTGTCACTCACCTGGGCAGGTGCAATTCCCATATATGGTTATGCAGTAAAGAGTTTTATGGTTTTATCCCTTACATTTAAAATGTAACTTTTTTAGCAGCTGCTTTTAATTTAGTCACTGACAGTCACTCAATTAGCCATGTCAGCTAACAATTGTGTACTAATTATGGCCAAATACCAACCAGGCTAGCTAGGTGTACCGTACCCTTTAGGACCCATTGATTATGTTAGACATCCTCACTCATAAATCAAAATAATATTGCAAAATTATGTCACCATTTTTAGAAAATGCACACAAAAAACATGCTCTTTAAAGCGACAACATGGCTCTTCGCTACCTGGCAAAATGGGGGAAAAGGCTAAAACTGATAAATGCCCTACAGCAAAATACATAGACGGTCATATAATACATTCCATGTCCCATAGCAAACTGTGTAGAATTGCAGTTAAACCTACAAGCTGACTTAGTTTTGGGTCCTAGGAGTTCTCAGAAGAAGACTACCTGGCCATAGTCAATGGCTGGAGAGAAAAACTCCAGCGCTGCACGACTGGGAACCAACGCTGGGGTCTCTTCCACGCGTCAAGGACCTGAGAGAGATGAAAACGGGAGAGGGAGGAGCCCTCTTGAGGCTACCTTGTGGCACTTATTAAGTACTCTATTTCAAGTAAGACATGGTCATCATCCCGGGACCAGTCTGTTTTAAAGAATTATATTTATTGGTATCTTAAATTGAAGATGTTCTAAAGATTTTCATATTTATATTGTATTAACATCATTTTATGAACAACTGATATATTTACTGATCCACTTTTAATTTGATGTGTGTAAAGGTGAATATTGTAATTTAAGCAAAATGTGCACCATTATTGTGTATTGTGAGTGTACTATGGTTTGATATGATTTACGAATAAATACTGAAATTCTTGAATTACAATTTCTGCTCTTTCTGTATGAACGTCAGTCTGTCTCATTGTTTTGCATACCTTTTCTACTGAAACTCAGCTGCTAGAGTACAGCCATCAGACTGGTATTACCCTCAGTCACTGAGGGAACACTTGTCTTGAAGGGTAGCAAAAGAGTATAATTTAGGACACTTATCACCCCTCTTTTCTGTCTGCTCCAGTTTCATTCCACTCAACATAACAAAAGGCCGGTTTACAACCAGATGTGCAGTCTTGAACCCATCACATGTTTTTCAATAGGCCAGGAAGGTCTGCTGATGTCTTTAGGTTAGGTTCACTCATTAACATTTGTATTCACACTTCTGTACAGAGACATTCTTAACTCCCATTACCATCTCTCCATACTCATGGTATCACCGTACGTCTCATTGGTCAGGTAAGCCCCAGGGCTAATCTGTCTTTTCAAATTGTTTTAACACCCCCACACATCATCTGGCCAAGGACCCCACCAGATCCGTACCTCTTATATACATGGGCTGAAGATTAGAACTTAGACAGTCGTCAGTCAAAGAATAACCAGTTTCTGGATTTTACTGTTTGCAAGGTAAATTACTTGGTATTTTTAACAAGCCGTGTGACATGCAGGAAAATCTTAAACAGAAACTACTCTTAAAGACTAATGTACAATTGTGTGGAAAGCAACCCACTTTCTGACCTCTGAAATGGTGTCTTTCATGTTTTAGTGGTCATTCAAAAGGAGTTGGAATTCACCAGTTCCTTGAGATAAAATGGCCTCTGGCTCCTTCCAAGAAGAAGACTTCCTCTGTCCCATCTGCTTGGATATCTTCAAGGATCCGGTGGTCCTCCCCTGCAGCCACAGTGGCTGTAAGACATGTATAGAGGAGTACTGGAAACAGAAAGACCACCAGGAATGTCCTGTCTGCAGGAAGAGATCGTCCATGTCTTTCCCAGTGGTCAGTCTTACTCTGAAGAGGCTGTGTGAGGTGTTTCTACAGGTGGGAGACTTGCTATTTCCTATTTAATGAACTCCCTTTTACTAGGGTTCACTTTAGTACATAGTGGCTGTAAATGTATTCATGAATGGTCAAAAGAATTCTCTAACTTTTAGGAGAGGAACTCTAGAAATAACGACGCTGTGTCTAAGAAGCTTTGTGGTCGACACAAACGGAAATTCAGGCTTTTCTGCCTGGATGACGAACAGCCGGTTTGTTATCGGTGTCGCGACTCAAGACCACACAAAGGACACAAGTTCTGTGCAGTAGATGAAGTTGTCCAGGATCATAAGGTAGGGGAGTACCTATGTAGGGTTCAAATGCTGGATGGCACCGAAAGTCTGCAAATCTCCGATAATAGACACAAACTTAAAGTTGTCTATTATTGCAGACATACTGGTGTGTATATTCATTTTGGCAAAGTTATGATTTAAAGGTTTGCCCCTAGTGTTTCTATGTTAATTTATAAAATACTGAAGGATGTTGACAATAAGAATAATATTGTAATGTATTTTTTTTGTATTTCAGGAAAGTTTAAAGGTTGAACTGGAGGCCTTAAAGGAGAAGCTGAAACTTTACACTGAAGCCAAACTAGCCTGTATTCAAACTGAAAAATACATCCTGGTAATTATAGTAAAGCAGTACATACTATATATATACTATATAATCATAAAATAATATAATTACCACCAAAAATAAATGGCTTTAGTTTGGCTTTTATATGCCAAACTTTATTCATACTGCAATTTTTTAGATGGTGCACATTAATTAGCTAATACAGCACAGGGGTGCAGAGAGTGTGTTATTAGCCATATGTGGCCATAAATTATTAGCCGTATCAACTGCTTGTTATCTATAGTTAAGGCATAGACATATCAAATCCAAAGTTCTTTACACAAGGAACAGACAGTTAAGTAAGTACGCTCTAAGTATATAGGACTGATAGGCCATTATAGCTAAAATGTGTTCCCCATTATGAAGGTTGATTACATCCAAATTGAATAAAATGTAACAATGATGGCCTTGAAATTTGAATGAATCATCAATATCAATGTGCTCTCTCATGCCTGAGAGACGTGTCATGCTATTTAAAATTCTAGATGTACTGTGCAGTCAGGAATAGGTTGGATGGTAACCTAGTTATAACTGCATTTTTCTTTGCTTCCAGACACAAGCTGTGGAGACACACCAAGAAATCAAGAAACAGTTTCATTTTGTTTATCAGTTGCTATTGACAGAAGAGAAGGCTCGCATTAATAGTCTAATAGAGGAAGAGAAAGAGAAGACTCGAATGGCGAAGGAACAAATTGACAGAATTAACAAAACTATTTCAAGTCTTATGATGGAGATCCAGGCTGTAGAGGAGTGTCTTGATGGTGACCATGTTACCATGCTGCAGAGATACCATGCCATTCTACACAAGAACAGGTACTCAGCTGTTCCTTCTCTATTTCACATGTCCCTTCTCTGGTCTGAGCAACAAGCTTTCATTCCTACTCCTTAATTCCTCCAGAACCCAGTGCATGGTGCCACATCCCCAGCTGGATTCAGGATCACTGCTAGATGTGGCTAAACACCTGGGAAACATGCAGTTCAAAGTCTGGGAGAAACTAAAAGGACATATGAAATACTGTAAGTTGACTCTGTTAAATGGATGAAGCACACGCTTATAGGTCAATATCGATGTGTGCCACATGGCTGTGTATTTCCTGTATGTCCACATTGCACTATTTACCAAAGGGGTTTTCGACGGTCCCCATTAGAGAACCCATGGTACCTGGAAATGTGACTATTCTTCCAAGGGTTTTTCAATGGGGACAGCAGATTAATCCTTTTAGGTTATAGACAGCTCCTTCTCTTTCTAAGAAGGTATTTTCCAATCACTTTGGGATAACGTCTGTTCATATCAGTTGTGGGATAGTTGCCACAGCATATACTGTACATATAACCCACTGTCAGTGTAAATGCATTCAGATCCAGTGATCCTAGACCCCAACACTGCTCACAGAGATGTCCTGGTTGACCCAGACATGGTCACGTTCCGAATCAGAAACCCCTGGGAGAGACCAGAGACGGCGGCTCCTGACAACGCAGAGAGGTTCAACCTCTACGAAGGGGTCCTGGGCTCTGAGGGCTTTGGCTCAGGCACGCACAGCTGGGAGGTGGAGGTCCGGGAACCATCTATCAGGGAGGCCTGTACCGAAGCCGAATGGGCCCTGGGAGTGGTGGGCGAGTCTTCGTCGAGGAAGGGAGTGATCGAGAGCGGAGGCTGGCGGCTGGACCACCGAGAGGGTGCGTACAGTGTTCGGTCCGTGCCCGAGCCGCCCGTCCCTGTCGCCACGAACCTGAGACGGGAACTCCGGAGGATCCGGGTGACACTGGACTGGGACGGGGGGCAGCTGACCTTCTCCGACGCGGATAGCAATGAGCACCTCCACACGATCACGCACACTTTCACGGAGAAAGTCTTCCCGTACCTGAGCAACGGGTCTGACCGCTATAGTCTGCGGATCTTACCGGGGAATGTCCAGGAACATAAGGGGGGATGGGCAGATAATTAGTCCGGCAGTGACCTGAATGTCCAGGGGCTGTGCGTTGAAAAACAATGTATGTATACAACCTGTTGCTCTGACCTTGAGCAAGACTGTTAACGCATATTACTCCTGTAAATGGCTCTGGATAGGTGCTCACGCTAAACGATTCAAATCGAATGATGATGGGATGACTGTAAATTTACTACAACCAGTCCACAGGGGTGCACCAGTACCAGGATGTTTTAAGTAGATATGTACATATGGTGTCAGAATAGCTCATAAAAAACAGTAGCAACAGCGTACGAGCTGAGAGAAGTCATGACCAGCCTTTCAAAGTATCTCATGGATACAGATGTACCCAGGTTTACATCCCAAGTCCATTTCATTCATTTTGTTCACATCTTTTTATTGATTGGCTTTCAAATTTGATTTAGTTCAACCATGGATGTGGGGCAACTGGGGTGGGGGTTATCATTTTGGCCGACTTACCTTGGAATTCTGGGGTACATGGGACAATAGGTTACATGTTAAAATGGAAGTATTTCAACTGCAAGATACTGACAATTGCTGTGTTTCGATGTTAAAGCTAATGCCACTTCCTTAATCATTGGTGTTTATAATGTCTTGATAATGTGTTTTTTTCATTTCTATCTGACTGCATCCCAAAATGGTGCATAATACCTCAATTCCTGGCCTTGTTCTGAACGGTATACTAATATCAACCACTAAGTAATATAACAACACAAGGAGATTTTTGCGAGATGGCTGTACTTCTTTCATTATGTTTAGTTTATAGTAGTCATACTGCAATATGAAATACTGGATGTTATTTGCCGAATGCTTAAAGTGCCACTTTATGATGCAAATAATAAAAATTAAGAAGTAAGTAGTAGTTAGGATTTTGATCTTTAATATATGTCTTTCATCGAGCCCCGATGTGTGATTTAAGTGTTCCCTTATTTATTTTTTGCAGTGAGGACAATATGCTCAATGTGCATTGTATAGTCATGTTAGCAAGCAATGTGAAATGTGCAGAAAAAATATGTATTGCTTTCTGAGGACCTCAAAAACGTACATTTATGCCCCTGATATTAATGCGGAATCCTTGTTGTTTATAAATATTTTCACTGGATAGGCTTTTGCCAAAAGGAGTTTCATGTTTTGTGTTTTAGGGAGGGATTTCCCCAATAAAGGGTGAAGCCAGTTTGATGGCAATGCTTGATGGCAGAGTTTCTGAGTGTTTTGTGTTGACTATTATCTTAGCTTGGAAGCTAGCACAATGATTATATAACTGAGTTGCGCTGCTCTATGGACATCTCTGCTAACCACGGCCTTGTAGCGTAAGCTTAGTTGTTTTAGCTAGCTACAGGCTAACATTAGTTGGCTTGCTATTTGCATGTATTATTGTCACGTTTGTGTTACATATTATTATTTAGCCACGTATGAAAACCTTTTGATCATTAAGTTGTCCCTCTGCACACATTTTTGTCATTACAACCTGGTTGGCTAGTAGGTTGGGGCTGCAAGCTCTGTTGTTCATTTAACAAACTAGGTAAGCATTTTGTAAACAAAAGTGAGAAACGATTTCAGTTCTGACGGTGAACAGCCTGTCCATACAACATATTTGCAGTTAATGTTCCCAGTTCAGAAACAACTACGCCAGATCTCATCAAGTGGTTGGTTCATCCAAATGAGTAATGTGCACAAGGACCTCAAAAGTAGGTGTGTAAAAGTTTAGTCTGTGTAAATGCCACCAGTGATTGAAACATTCTACTTTTAAATGCACGCTATGTAAGACAATCGAGAACGTATCCTATTTAGATCAGAGTTAGAGTTTTAAGAGATTTCAGAGTAACGGCATGTTGATTTGTGATTGAAATGTGTGGCCTGGTTCTGGTCTGTTCCAGGAATAAGTCAGAGAGAGAAAATTCCCAGCATCACACCATAGAATGAAAAGGTATGCCTAATCACAAACAATAAAATGTAATTCCTGACTGGACTTTTACCTATTAAAATAAGTAACCTCTTATAACAGTGTTCCCCACTCCGATAGCCTCCCTGTCTGCTTTCAACTCCCCCTATTCCCTATTAAGTGTGCCACCAGTGCCATTTGGGACAAACCCCAAAGCACACTAGTCTTATCACCCCTCCATGTCTGCTCTGGTTCCATTCTACTCAACATCACAAAAGGCGTGTTAATGACCAGATGGGCTGTCCTGACCCCAAAACGTGTGTCTCATTAGGCCAGGTAATGGCTGCACGATCAGTCTGCTAATGTCTTTATTTTAGGTTCATTCATGTTCCTTTTTGGTCAATCTCCTTGTAGACATGTCCACCCCCCCCCCACCCTCTCTCCTTACTCCTGGTATCACCTGATGTCTCATTGGTCAGGTAAATTAGCGAATTTGGAAATTAGCGCAATGGAAATGTGATGGTTGAGTCAACATGCAGGGTTTACTATAAGGAAGTGTTAGAAAATGATGCAACACTATACATGCATTACAATGGGGACCTCAGCAATTTATTTTTATATAAATAACTGATAGTACACACCTGTGTTGTCCTGGTTTGAAATTGCAACTTTTGGAAATTACCCATACGTTTGAAACCTCAGACTCACTTAGTTTCCAATTGGTGACTAAATCATATGGCTGAAGAGTGGTGGCAATACCCTTAGGGTTGGAGTACTTTAAAAGTTGCAAGATGTAATCCCTGAGTCAGTAGTTGGGTTCATGTGCAAAAGTCGCTCTGGAAAAATGGCTAACTTGCGTGTCTCCTTTTCAGAGGCCAAGAGAGAGATAGTGATCTTATTGTGTGATCAAAATGGCTTCCAACTCCTTCCAAGAAGAAGACTTCCTCTGTCCCATCTGCTATGATATCTTCAAGAATCCTGTGGTCCTCCCCTGCAGCCACAGTGGCTGTAAGACACGTATAGAGGAGTACTGGAAACAGAAAGCCGGCCAGCAGTGTCCTGTCTGCAGGAAGAGATCGTCCATTTTTCCACCCACAGTCAGCATTAGTCTGAAGAGGCTTTGTGAGGAATTCCTAAAGGTTGGAGAATTGTTTATCACATTGGCTATGAACAAAATGGCAATGCATTCTCTTTTTCAAACAAAATTAACAAATTGAATGATTAAATCCTGCAGTCAAAAAACTACAGAGATGTGAAGGTTTCAGAGAAGCTTTGTGGTCGACACAAAAAGAAACGCAAGCTCTTCTGCCTGGAGGATGAAAAGCCGGTCTGTTTGGATTGTCGTGACTCAAGGAGACACAAAGGACACACATTTTGTCCAATCGAAGAAGTTGATCAGGATGAAAAGGTAAAAGAAAACATATTATATTCATGGATGATGCTAGAATTAGTAATAAGAAGTAAATATACATAGATACTAGTTCATACCAAACGTAATAAATCAGCCAACGTCTACCCATATTGACCCATAGCAAAATGCAAACCTTGCCAAATTCCCATAATGAAACGCTGGGGTTTATCGACAACATTTTTTTGAATCTCGAAATCAGTCTGGAAGAACAGAACAGTATGAAACATAACTTCTCTGATGGATGAAAAAGTGAAAAAACGAAGATGGTAAAGGAGAAAAGTGAACAGCTCAGCAAAATGATCTCCTGTCTATCAAACAAGATTCGTGTGGTAGAAGATGGTCTAGAAGGTGACCCTGTTACCTTTCTGCAGAGATACAAGGCCATTTGTAACGTGTCCAGGTAAATATCCTCTCTTCTCTGTGCTTCTGAACGTCCCAACCCAAAGAAGCACTAACTTCTAAATCTTCCTTTAGAACCCATTGCACGTTGCCAGATCCTGAGGTGGTTTCAGGAGCGTTGATCGATGTGGCCAAATACCTGGGAAACCTAGAGTTCCGTTTTACACAGGAACTGAAAAATAGGACTGTTTATTGTAAGTACATTTCTTTTGTTAACCTGATCACTACCGGCATGAATACATGGTACAAAGTCTAGAGATAATACTTCTAAAGGTCGTTGGTTATTTTCAAATACACGGGGGTTCATCCACTGGCTCTGTCTCTCCATTCAGATCCTGTGATATTTAGAAGTGTATGCCCTTCCAAAATATCTCCAAGAGCCACAAGAATAATTATGAATCAGAGAATTGTAGGCCTCCTTGTCTTGAATCTCATGTTGTATAGGTGGAGGCCACCAGAGACCAGACATGTTGCTGTGGGGTGCATTCAGCCAGGACCAGTTGGACCATCAGAATAGGGGAAGGGCTAGCACCCAAACACAGTTTGATCAAGAAAGTTGTCTGGAGCTTATACGCCCTTCCGCTTATTTGTGTATTTACCCGTGATTACAACTAATTGACAGAAATATAGAAGAGTATCTACATGCTATAAAAGGCCTTTTTATTTGGAAAATAAAAGCATTAAAAGATAACAATTAGAAACCATAACCATTTCAGTTTAAAGCAGTGGTGTAGTCTATGTGACACGCGGGTTTTTCGCCATATTCCCACTAGGAAAGATCAAAGATTTACGTATACCCACTTAAAAGTGACATCTTTTGTGACAGAAAGAAACATCGAAACATGTTCAAACACCTTCATTCTCGGCGCAAGTTGGACATTCATGATACGCATGTAACTAATGTGACAAAACTAATGAGAATATGAAACGAAAGCAAACTACACTCTCTCAGCATTTTCATTAACTTGCCCCCTGAAGCTACAGCCGCTTCTGGTAATACAGCAGCAGTTAACGTTAATGTAACCAAAAGTGAGCCAGATTAGGCTGATGCTATTTTAGGTGGAACATAAAACGTAAGTATCGTGGTACAGAAAAAATTCTATCGTAACGTTACCTGGTAATTAAATGTAGATCGGTCTTTCACTATGCATTTATGAGTGTGGTGGTGCTTATTGGGTATTGCTCTGGTACGGGTGAGTACTGTCAGGTACAATACCTCCCTGATTGGGACATGCAAGGTATAAGCACCCCTGCTCAGAGTTTACCCACTAGAAATAATAAATGACCACACCACTGGTTCAAAGTAAAAGATAGAGTTTCTCATGGGAACACATGAGCCACTGTGAATACATAAAGTTAACCATCAGCCGTCAATAGATGTCTTAAATAGTATGGCTAGAGAAATAAACAGCATTAGGTCTGTATTGATACAAAAGCATTATTCTACTGTACACGAGTCTATGATTCGTTAATGAATATATTGCCAACCAGAATACATTCACGCCAATGGTGGATGATGAGAAGTAGGTATTGGCTCATAAGGCAAGTGACAAAATTGCAGATGGTATGATGCTTTACCTTTATACATAATTTTCTGGCTTTTACCTATTACACCGTCTCTTCTTTTTTTCTTTGGCCTGTGCAAATCACAAAACCTGTGTTAACCACTCACAGCTGTTGACTCTGGTGCAAGAACATGAGAGCTGACTGACAGGTTGTAAGCAAGGGTTCATAGCGTCTGCCTAATGTGCTGTGTACAATGGAACTAAGGCTCCACACATAAATATAGAACAAACCCATTTGTTGTACTGTTCAGTCCCAACAACGAAGAAGGTTATCTTTACCTTCTCTGGGCCATTTAGTTTTACCTTTTCTATCCCCGCCAACTGATCTTCAGGGCTTTTTGGCTTTGACTTTGTCTTTGGATGCAGGAGCCGCAAGCACCTTGACGATGGCGGTGGCGCTCCTAGAGCCTTGGAGGTTTTGGGCGGTGCAGGTGTAGGTCCCTCCGTCCACTTCTCTCACCTCATCCACCAGGAGCACAGACTGGGACTGCTGTCTCTCAGCCACCAGATGTACACTCTGTTGGGTGTACATGGGTCTACCAATCTGGACCAAACAACCAGACCAAACGTGAACATACATAGGCAAGACATCCGTTAGTGCAGACGACAACTCCTGTGTTTTCCCAGATGCACGGTTGATGAGAAAGCAAAGCAGCACTTATGATCTGGGAGTAGGTAGCACGTGATAACAGACACGCATTACAAATATATGAATAGCCTCATTGTCAGTTTACAGCAAGTTTTGGCATAAGCCTGTATTGATATGGCACAGTTATGACTTTGCCGTGTAACTGGAAGACACTTCAAGATTTAATTAATCATTCATACCTGTTGTCCAGGGTATTCCCAAGTGAAGTCTATGACCACGTCGGGTTCTCCAATCACCGTGCAGGTGACCTGGAGGTTCTGGCCAATAGCCACAGAGCTGGATGATGCCTGGATCACGGGGGTAGGGGAGGCCATTGGATCTAAAAGCAGGGGACAATACAGGTAACTGTTCAATATTCAAGGAATTGAAAGGGAACGTTTGTCCTGGTACAGTATTGGGCTCGCAAAGACCCTCTATTCAATCCGGCCAATGTATAAAAAATACAATTTCAGAGGGGTTAAAAAGACTCCAGCCCTCACTTAAAAAATGACAACTAAACCCAAATTATTTTTTAATGATTATCCACACGCATGTGTTCAACTGCTGCTTTCTGGGACAAAGAGTTTGTCCCCCAAACAAGTCATACATGTTTTTGTAGAACGTGCGCTGCCCTGAGGGGAATATCTGAATCCCGAGGTCCCGTGTTCTAGTCATCCCCCCCCCGGGAATAGGGTGGAGCTAGGGAGCTGCATGAAAACTCCAAACCTCCATCACGTCTCTTTTTACTTTGCACTCTCTTTCCGAGTTAGGACAGACGACGGGATAGACCAGCAGCATGAACTCACTCATGTGAAATACATCCGGGATACACTGACTCACAGTTGACATATATGAGCATGTACTTCACAGAGCTCTGTCTGAGGTTGCCAAGGCTGGCCACACAGTACAGCTCCCCAGCATGGTGTGGCTTGGGCCGATGGATCGTGAACCCCCTCTTGACGTTGAATGTGATCTCGGCCCCGTCCACTGCCACCTCTCCTGGGGGAAACTCCCGGTGAAGAGTCACCTGTGGATACACGCGGCGAGGTGGTCACATAACGTATGCTTGCTGTTTGCAGTTTAGTGTTGATCACTCTCAGAGTTAGGAGTCCTAATAAGAACACGGCTGCGAGATCATCATAACATTGGTGCATGGTCCAAGAAAAGTCTTAATGCATTATTACAACGCCCCGATGCATTTAATACCTCTGTCGCTATTACAAACATGTCTTTAAGGAGATAATGTTGTACTATCTTCTCCCACTAGATCTGCTTTGAACTCACTTTGGCATTTGGCGATGTCACCTGACAGGGAAGAACCGTAGGCCAATTGGTTCTCAGCTGGATGACCTGATAGTAAGAGGAGGATGGGACAAACAGCTCCTGGGGGTCTGGAGGAACAGTCAGATCGCTGCTACATGATTAAACCATAGGTTACAGTTGGCACACCACACGCGAGGGGGGGCCATAAAGGCATAATTAGTCAAAAGACAGTGTAGACGAGGGATAATTCCCCCTAACCGTTGGTTGTGTCTGAAGGACCATGGTGTTGCAATCCACAATAAGCCACAACACGCTGTAAAAAGTGCACTTGCCAAAGAGAGACGTACGCATGCATGTATTTATGTACTTCATGAACTATGGACTGGACCATACCGGGGAAGAAGATGAAGGCCGTGACAGCCTTGTCGTAGAGTTTCCTGCATTCGCTGTCTTCACAGTACATGGGGAAACAGGTGTACTCTCCTGTGTCAGCTCCCGTAGAGTTGGACAGGGTCAGGGTGCCGTAGCGGTCATGTTGCACCATCCTGACCAAAACAAATGGGAAGTGTCCTAGACCTAGACCACTGAAATCTCCCACAAGCCACGCAAGCCTTTCCACTCATTGGAGATGTTGTACCTCAATGAGCGAGTCTCTTACGAAAGCTATGGAATTGCTGGGTATCTTGATCAGAAACATCATCTGAATCCCCGCTATTCAGGGAACACGTTTGAATGTAATATAGGTTGGCGCTCTTACAGAACCAGCAGACAATCAATGCAAGTATGGGTCATTTGTTGTGTGGGCACTTGAATACTACACGTTTCTAAATCTTACTAGATGCTGTGGAATCAGTAAATTGCTTTCCAACACAGAATATTGGAAGACCCTATATCTCAGTCATTTATAGCATCTTCATTAGTTCGTTTGGCAATCCTATCAAATAAACGAAAAACGGAAGCCAACATTTAAAGTCGTCAAGACATTTTCAACTCAGGCCCGGCATACAAGGAGGCCTGTTGCCACGGCACCCCGTCCCACTCTGGTGTTACGTTTCAGGAATGGCATCTCTGCGGTCTCACCTGAGTCTCCCCTCATGGTCCTCCTGGAGGTAATCAGGTACGCCCCAACTAACAGGCTTTCCTTTACACCTCAGCTCCAGGTTGGCACCGGCCCGGACGACCAGGCTGTCTCCCACACGCTGGAACCTCCCTTTGTTCACCACCTGTTCATAGGGTTCACATCCGTCACTCCGTCGCATCGCCCACAAGTATTTCATGACTTCAAACAGGGATTTGTCAAAACAACACTGTAGCTGCTTGGGGATACGATGACCTGGTATTAAATTCCAAGTTTGAAAGGGATTGTTTTGACTGTGATCGGGCACATACTGCATCTGCACATACATGATGTGTTATACAATTTCTGGGGACCGGTTTTGGCTCAGCTGTAAAACTTTTACATGCACTCCTGTTCCTGACGAGCCTGCGGATGGCATCCTGTGGGATCTCAGGATGGTGTCCTGTCGGATGTACCGATACATAACGTCCCAGAGGCTCTCAATTGGATTCAGGTCGGGGGGAATGTGAGGGCCAGTCAATGGCATCAGTCGGTGTCATCCAGGAACTGCCTACACTAGCCATATGTGGCACTGAGCGTTGTCCTGATGAACCCATGACCAACAGCACCAGGGTTCGGTCAGTTTGACGTATCTGAGGATATCTGAGCATTGTTCATTACGTATTTGGTGGGAATGTTTAAATGCATTTAACCCAACCTGGGTCAAGTGTGCAGGTCTCTGATTGGCTGCTGCTGGGGAAGCCAGTGTTGCTTTAACCATGGATTTGGGTGTGGCTTTAGCTGCTCCCCTCACTAGCTTAGCCTTACTAAGCTTGGGTTTCCTGCTTGTTGTGGAGGTTCTTCCCTCCTCTTCTTGCTGACACTGGCCTGTAGAGCAGGAGCACAGTCAGTATTTTGGTAGTATCAACATTGAATCCAAGACACAAGCATAACTACAGAATTGCATTGGAGCTTTAGTAAGACATGTCTGAGTTTTTTGGAGTCATAATCTCAGTTGAGCGGTTTAATTTAAAGTGGGTTTGCAAGACTTAAATATTACCAATTCTGTAAAAATGTTTTCAAGTTGTTATAGTGCTAGGCCAGTAATTAAATGACAGCTGGTTCAAATCCCAGAGCCAACAACCTTAATTGCTGTTGGTAATTGCTTATGCTAATCTATTCAACGATACTAAAGCTTATCTTCAAGTCTCAGTTCAAACAACGTTCCTGCATTTTGTATCAACCTACAGCAGATAAAACACACATTGTACAAGTGAGAACATTTCATTCTTGTTTGCTATGTTTGCATGGACAAAAGCATTGGGCCACACCTCTTACTCATTGAATCCAGTGTTTTATTTTACTTTGCCAAAAATGTATAAAATCAAACACCTAGCCATGCAGTCTGCCTTTACAAACATTTTTGAGAGAATGGGTCATTCTCAAGAGCTCACTAAGATCGAGCGTCGTACTGTAATAAGATGCCACCGCTGTAACAAGTCAGTTCATGGAATTCCATCAACTGTAAGTGGTATGAAATGGCAGACCACGTAAAGTTACTGAGGGGTGCCAGGAGAATGTTGCCTGCCTGACTGCATTGTTCCAACTGCAAAGTTTGGTGGAGGAGGGATAATGCTATGGGGTTGTTTTTCTGGCGTTGGCCTTGACCCCTTAGTTCCACTGAAGGGAAATGTTAATGCCTTGGCTTACCAAGACATTTTTGAAAATGCTATGCTTACCAACTTTGTGGGAACAGTTTTGGGAAAGCCCTTTTCTGTTCCAGCATGACTGTGCCCCAGTGCACCAAACAAGTTCCATAAAGGCATGCTTGGATGAGTTTGGTGTGGAACAACCTGACTGGCCTGCACAGAGCCCTGACTTCAACTCCATCGAACACCTTTGGGATGAACTAGAACGGAGATTGCCCTCTCGTCAAACATAGTGTCTTACCTAGACAATGCTCTACTGAAAGAATGGGCAAAACACATTCCAAAATCTTGTAGAAAGCCTTCTAAGAAGAGTGGAAGCTGTTATTGCTGCAAAGGGGGGACCAACTTGATATTAATGCCTATGGATTTAGAATGGGATGTCATAAAAGATCTTGTAGGTGTAATGTGTAGGTGGCCTAATACTTTTGTCTTTATAGTGTATAGTTTTCACTTGCCACATGACATCACCGGGCATTAAACTGGTTAATCTCCCAAATCAAAGCTAGCAAACAGTTTTCCTTACTCCCGGACCAGCCCAAACAACATTTTCGCTGGATAAATATTTATTTTCTAAAAAGCAAGTTTTGTCAATTAAAATGGAGAATGGAAATGGAAAACGATGCAAGTGGAAAACTAATACGAAAGGTAATCAAAATTTGCAGGAAGCCTGAGCAGAAATGCACATCATCCACGTCACACACCGCAACACACAGAAATCAAGACACTCACCCAAATCCAGGATTAACCCAAAGAATAATAGAGTGGCCAACAAAACCAGCCTCCACCTCTCTCCTGACACAGCCGCAACCATGACCACTGTGATGTCCTGGCCAATATACTCAATGACCGACCGGCGGATTAACACTTCACAGGGCTTACAAATGCCAACACGGTGGAGTCGATGAAATTGGTTGGAGATTAATGAAAAGGGATCAGAAGAGAAAAGTTGGGTGCCGTGACTCTAAAGTGTTCAGCAGTCTGCAGTTCAGCCAAATTGCACACATTCCTGTACTGTGGACCGAGAGGGAGATAGAGCGAGAGGGAAAGGGATTGAGAGAGGGGGGGAGAGAAAGAGGGAGAGCAAATTCCTTCTGTGGTGTCCAATGAAGCCATTCAGGGGACAGTCAATGAGCCAATCAGGCTCAGGGGATGGAGGCCTTGCTCTGCTCCATCTGGCACTGTTTGTGCAGCTGGTGAAGTGGAGATGTGGCCCTAAAGGGTGAGGCAAATGCTACTTGTTAGCATTCAACACTGCTGTCAGTTCAGCTCAGCCTAACTCAATTATTTTGGTTGTATTTCTCTCTCATGACAATTATTGTTCTTAACTATTGAACACTGTAACCACATACTTACAAAAACTAAACAATAAACTAAAGTGATGCATGACATGGCTTTGAATACCCCAAATCACACCGTACAGATGGTCTTTCTTTTGAAAGCAACATAAAAAGCAAGAAATATAAGACGTTTAAAGTTCATTACAGGGCCAAAGTAAATCTGAACTATAAAACAAACACAAAAACACAAGTTATGCTGCTTAAATGTCTATAAATTGCATTGTTATCACAACGTAAATACAGGTAGCTAACCCTCTAACCATATTTGAAAAAGAATGTCTTTGCAGTCTTCAGTGAAAGGAGATATTCCCGTTACAATCTTCTAATCAATTCTAAAACGTTTCATTGATGCATAATGTGAATTGCACTTTTAAAAAGGCATAAGAAAAGCAGTGTTGAATGGTCTCTCTTTTGTTTACAGCCCAGGTATGACAGAGACTAGACCTGATGATGATCTGAATCCACGTTTCAGCCAAAACACCAGAGTTTTACAACCAGGACAGTCGAGTTCACCAATTAGGACCATCATTTGAAACCAAATTACACCGTAATGTTACCGGGGCATTCATGCGACATGCAACAAGTGGATGTGATCCCTGCTGTCGGCCCCTGGGGGGCGCCAGAGTAGACCAATACCCTGGAATGAAATCCTGAAGAAGTACAGCGTAGGACTAGACCAGAGCCGGCCGTAGAGACTGGACATGAAACTACCGCAAAGACAGTCCGTTGAAGAGCGGCGGTTGCTTCTGTTGGACTGTGAATAGTATATGTCGGAGGACTCGGTGAGAGGCATAATAATAACTTGTTTCATGGTTTATATATGCATCTAAGTGCCGTTATGAAAAGCTGCTTCATAAATCTGATAATTTCCCCCCTTGTCATACATTTCGTAGCTAGCACCCCTTCCACACTCTTCGCATTTCTATTAATATATTATATTTTTAGTCAACAAATGTACATCCTTCAATTACTTTTAAGTCATTTAGCAGACATTCTTAATTACTGTGACCATATGCTCTAGTTAACTTGCTCTCAGTACACTTAATTGGCAGGTAAATGTCTGCTACTACATTAACGCGCACTGCGGTAGATTCCTGTTGCATACATTGGGTGGTATGCTGTGGCTTTGTGGTGAAGTTACGTACTACACTGAAACAAATAGTTTAGTATTACATTTTTAAACCACAGTACATTTTTAAACCCGAATATGTAAGGAATGGGCAGAATACGTGACAACCGGCATGTATATTCTATGCAGGCCATTTCATAAATGTTCTGCTGTCAAGCATGTGTGACTTTTTAAGCCAGGATTATAGCCTAGTCAGGGTGAGCACATGTGAATGGTGCCATTGTTCTGTTATAACATCGAGAGGTAAGTGGCACGCTATGCCTCCTACCTAAATGGCACCCCATGTCCTATATAATGCACTACAGTTGGCCAAGTGCTCTATATCGGACCCTTGTCAGTAGTGCACTAAAGGTTGTTTGATTCTATTGGGAATGTAGACTAAATTAGCTTGTTATCTTGGCATGGCACTACATTACTAATCTTGGTCAATGGAAAATATGTTTGTTAGTGATTATGCATGACCTAAATACTATGGTTTCTTAGAGGAATGTGGACAGATCATGTTTATTGGGAATGGGTTTGATAGCATGTCATTTATGCATTGCATACATACTGGAATTTTTATCAAACATCTTTTCTATATACATTTTGATACTATAAAACATGGGAAAATCATGAAATAGGATATAGAAAAAATCGTTCTGATTCTAAATTAGATATTTAATTTTATCTACATGCTGTCTACACGTTTTAACAAGAATCAATTTTTTGTATAAAACTTGATCCCCAAAGCATGTATTAGGAAAACTCTTACTTCAAATATGGTCAGGAGAATAAAAAAGTGGAAAACAGCACTGATTAAACTTCATAAAAATAGTTCCGTGCTGTTTGGCGTGTCTAGCAAATAACAGCTGAGACAGAATACTCATAAACATTTCCCATTAAAAGTCTATATCTGTTGTTGTGTATTGGATTTTACAAAAGGTTCAAAGGGAATCCATATACTTGAGATTTTCTCAAACAACAGCAAGAAAAATCTAAAGATTGACGCTCAAATACCTGGAATACAACAGTTGTTCTGTCTTTCAGCAATCACACTAACTACACTACTTCAGTTCTCTGGGTTGTTGTTGAAAAGCTGTTAGAAAAAATTAAGTTATTTTACATTTGATAAGATGTCGGAACCAAGACGAATTGTTTTCGTAAGTTGCAGGTTACCAGAGCACACGTCTCAGGCCAATTTTGATCCTTACAGCTTCTGACTAATACAATGGCTTATCTCCTTAACTCTTACAACATCAAATGAAGATAGATTAACTCTCTGAACCCAGTGCCTAAACTCACATGCTAACCAAGTGACAACTTGTTTCAAAAAGTTTCCTTTTGACATGTTCAATAACATTAAATACTGCATTAAAATAATAACGTGATAACCAAAATATATTTCTACAAAAGACCAGAGTGAGGTACAATACATTCTCATATTAAAAAAAATGTTCCTAAACACACAATAGAAATGTACAAACATATGATATGCCTCAACATCACCAGCTGGGTTTTACAGTAGCCTGGGTGACTTTAGCCTTACTCCAAATTTGGAGTAAACTTAAAAACTGTAACATCAGAACACCCTTCCTCTTCTGTTCTGTCCTGCGCTGTTCCGTAGTTAGGGGGTCTTGTTGCTGTCCTGTCCACTCAGCTTTAGAACCTCTGTTCTTTGACCGCCTCCGTCATCTTCATCGGACTGCTCTGGTTCCTCTGCTTCTGAACGCTGTTGCGGATACCGTAACCAAAGTAAATGAGGAACCCTACAGAGAGGGACGGAGAAGTGAGTAAAAGAACAGAGTTTGCGACATTCAAATATGGACCATCTGACCCGAAGTGCCTTACCTACGGCCATCCAGATGGCATATCTCATCCAGGTGTCTGCCCCTAACTGGACCATCAGGTAGATGTTGACAAACATGCTGATTATCGGCAGCAATGGAAGAAATGGAACCTGGGGGCAGGAAACAATAGTATGCCTTTGGGTGCGGAGACCTTTTATTTTGTGGTGGAATGTGCTCATGGATGCCAAGAAAAGCCAGGATTCCACGACAAACCTGATTAGTTGAAACGCGTAATAATATCAAATGTATCTTTTGAACAGTCAAAGGGGGCGAAACAGAGCCCTTCTGTGCAGGTCATGTGTCTGATATCTGCCTGTAGAAAGTATAACCTCTTTTTGTTGATACTATTTTAGTAAACTCCCTAAAAGATGGAGTCTATGACTTTTAGATTAGAATCACTATCAAACCTTAGTTAGTCATAAAATTGCAGTGTCACACGTACACCCTGATTCTGTTTACCTGCCTTACCTTGTTTCCATTAGTGGGTTTAGTGGAAACCTATTTTCTATTTCTTGTTTTGCTTTTCAGTATGTTCATAGATTTTAACTCAATAAGAAGTAACAGATACATAGAACATAGAACTTGGCGATGGTTTATACTGTAGGTCATGTAACACTTAACGGTTTTGTTACAATACACTTAATGGACTTCATCGGAAAGACTGGCTCTCCGGTTTTGTGGTGAAACAAAATTGATTGCACATTTTTAACTCTAGTTCCACCAATCCTGCTTGCACACAAGCACTTCACCCGAATTGAACGTGATTGGCCGAATAGATGAGCCTGCCTTATGGACTAATCTCAGCTAATACATTGGTTGCTATGTACCAAAATCTCTATCATCGGTGCAGCAGACACCTCAGTGTGCCGTTTACCATGAACGCCGCCTTGGACTGATTCTGTGGATGCCTCCAGATGACGACGATGATGATGAGTAGGATCAAAGCTATGATGGAGACACAAAACAAGCTCCAAATCTCCTGTTGCTGAATAGCGTCCATCGCTTGGGTCAGCAGGACGGACAGACCCAACACACAGACCACTGGAACCGGCACGAGAGACAGAGATGTGAGGAACTATGGAAAACCACTTACAGAAAAGAACACGCTTACAGCTGAAACGGCAAACGACTCCAAAGAAAATGGACAGATTAAAATATTTCCGGCATATGACCTGGTAGCATATTGAATTTGACCATCTGGTGATTACATTAGAAAAGTTCTGTCTGTCTTGCTTACCGGAAAATACAGTTAAACTTGTAACTGTTTTTGAGGTGCTGGATGTGGGGGAGGAAGGAGGCCTCAGACAACTAAACTTGGTGATCTGCTGATCAGACTCTTCTGTCTCGGACTCTTGGTACCTAGATTGCAGAGTAAACAAGTCATCTTGAGGGACTATGAAAAGGACTGTGAAATCTCTTGGTTTGGTGTGAAAACGTCCATACCGGAGTATAAGAATGCAAATGGCCACCAGTGTGTACGCAAAGAGGGTCCCAATGGACATCATATCAACCAACGCTTTCAGGTCAAACACCATGGACATTATTGCTTAAAGGAGAAAGAAATGTGTCAACACCAAATATCCCGTAGACCAAAACCAAAAAAATATGGTTACAGAGATTGTGCGAGAGAAAATGACCCAGAGAGATCCTCACCTGCCACAACTCCAGAGGACAGGGTCGCGATGACGGGACTCTGTCTGGAGCTGACTCTGCTGAGAGGCTTGAAGAGGAGGCCATCTCTGGCCATGGCGAACATAACGCGGGGCATAGGGAACATGGCACCCAAAAGACTGCACGGGAGGAGACGGACACAGTCAATAAGGCCAAATAGCAGCCCCCATCAGGGCATCACATCGTCGGGTGAGTTCACTTCCTGCATTCCCCTACCTGGTGGAGAGGGCGCAGAGCGAGCCAACCGCCACCACGTACTTGGCGGGCCCCCAGCCGATGTAGTCGAAGGCCACGGGCAGGGGGCTGCTGACGTTCAGCATGTAGTAGGGCATCATCAGGGTGAGGGCAGCCGACACGGCGAAGTAGGCCAGGAAACAGATGAGCAGGGACGCCACGATACCCAGCGGGATGGACTTCTGAGGGTTCTTCACCTCCTCGCCTGGCGATCGGGAAATCGGTTGACTCAGGAAATCGGTGCACTCAAAGCTAGAACTGTGTTCATCGATGTTGCCGTAGGACGGACGTGTGTTCCCCGTAGGTCTGTGTTTGTCATGTGTACATTTTACAGTATTAAGGCCTACTTGTGGTGGCGATGCAGTCAAACCCTACGAAGGCGTAGAAGCAGGTGGCGGCACCAGCGATTGTCCCATCGAAATTGTAAGGAAAGAACCCTCCAACCCCGTACATACTGGTGACATTTTCTGTGGAGGTTAGGTTCCTGAAGAGTAGGCAATGAAAGACATACAGACATCTGTCAATGTATTAATTCTAAAAATAGTTTTTCAGCAATCACAGATTTACAGCTTACATTATAATGGTTTTAATTTAACACACTTTTGTCTGCATACAAGTCCTTGACATCCACTGAAGATGATTTGGTTCAAGCAACAAAAATCGTCACCAATTTGAAAAGGTTTAAATCAAACACGGTTTCACACTTGAATTCTGCGGTAGCGTTGATGAGCGTCTCCAGGCTGATCTGCCAGTTACCGATGTCTCCCTTGATGAAGCCTGCTACAATGACGAACACGAGGACCAGGATGTTGATGGCTGTGAAGATCTTGTTGACTATCGCTGATTCCTGCACACCAAAAGCCAGCAGGCCTTCGCAGACGGGGAACACAAAGAAAGATATTTTGGGTATATTATGGTCATCGTCGGCATCACAAGCAATCTTAAATGCAAAGACACTGTGTGTTAAACAAAGTTAACGTGTCACTGAACACTACAACCAATGAACAGCGAACCACTGGTCGATCAACCAATCAGTCGTAGAACCCGGCGTACCGGCCAGGAGCATGATGAGAGCAGCCGCAAAGAAGTCTGGGTATTCCGCGAGGCCCGGTAGGCCCATGTGTAGATTGTCTCTGAAGAAGTTCCCCATGACGTTCCCGATGAGGTCGTCGAAGGTTCCGCTCCACGCCTTTGCCACACTAGACGTCCCTGGGTTAGGGTTAGGTTTGGGGTTAAGACGAGTGATTGGAGATACAGGACAATATTTCCTGAGGCATTTCCGATTGTGTTTGTATTCATTTTCACAATTTTTGACAATACATTTTGTATTTTGTCTCTTTATATCTAGGGTATGACCACTGTGGGCAATGAGGTGGGGGGGGAGGGGGGGGTACATCACAGGTACACTTCAACTATGACAGACAAAATTAGGAAAAAAATTACATTTTTAATGTATTTCTTTGCAAATTATGGTGGAAAATAAGTATTTGGTCACCTACAAACAAGCAGGATTTCTGGCTCTTGCAGACCTGTAATTTCTACTTTAAGAGGATCCTCTGTCCTCCACTCGTTACCTGTATTAATGGCACCTGTTTGAACTTGTTATCAGTATAAAAGACACCTGTCCACAACCTCAAACAGTCACACTCCAAACTCCACTATGGCCAAGACCAAAGAAAGACCTGCACCAGGCTAGGAAGACTGAATCTGCAATAGGTAAGCAGCTTGGTGTGAAGATATCAACTGTGGGAGCAATTATTAGGAAATGGAAGACATACAAGACCACTGATAATCTCCCTCGATCTGGGGCTCCAAGCAAGATCTCACCCCGTGGGGTCAAAATGATCACAAGAACGGTGAGCAAAAATCCCAGAACCACAAGGAGGGACCTAGTGAATGACCTGCAGAGAGCTGGAACCAAAGTAACAAAGCCTACTTTCAGTAACACACTACGCCGCCAGGGACTAAAATCCTGCAGTGCCAGACGTGTCCCCCTGCTGAAGCCAGTACATGTCCAGGCCCGTCTGAAGTTCGCTAGAGAGCATTTGGATGATCCAGAAGAAGATTGGGAGAATGTCATATGGTCAGATGAAACCAAAATATAACTTTTTGGTAAAAACTCAACTCGTCGTGTTTGGAGGACAAAGAATGCTGAGTTGCATCCAA
>JACXGK010003650.1:0-43467 GCA_016801125.1 Novumbra hubbsi
CTACAACATAGGCTAGATGGCATTAGCTATGATCACTACCTGATGCTAGCTACCACATAGGCTAGATGGCATTAGCTATGATCACTACCTGATGCTAGCTACAACATAGGCTAGATGGCATTAGCTATGATCACTACCTGATGCTAGCTACCACATAGGCTAGATGGCATTAGCTATGATCACTACCTGATGCTAGCTAGCCACCGTAGATTTGGGAGGAGTGGTCTGTTTTGCTTTGACTATTACTGCATTGTAGCCTGGGGACCAATGACCAGGGCGTGTTATGCCTTTAACATTTTTAGTTCTTGCCTATATTGACCCAATATGTGGTTAACCTTTCTATATCAATGTCTTGTTTTCATTGTGAAATGTCTCTTTAACTAATTGTAAATGTGACAAGGATAGGACTGCTTGAAAACATAAAAAAGCTTGAATGTAAACAACCAATGGAAGGTATAACGTGTAATGATAGCAATTCATTTTCTGTCATTATAGCATTTAGGGCAGGATAAATGTAAAGGCTCTGAGAGAACCTGCTTCTAATCTCTTAAACACAAGCCGAGTAGTAGTAGTAGTAGTAGTAGTTGAGTTTGTATCAAAGCATAGAATTCATACTATGCAGTGGCGATAATTGAACAAATAAGCGGTGTCCTGCACCATTTTCTTTCAACTAGATTAGTCTTTGGAGCAGAATGGAAAGTGTATTGCATCTCCCCGCATGAGAGCAATTTTGATTTGCTCAGAGGACGACATAATTATGATCTCCTGAGCACCTTTTCACCCCCTCAACAGTGTTGTACTTTTCTCCGACATTGATTTTTAGGCCGCATGGATTGTCACATCCCATTATAATATTCAACGTGCGTTCACGCTCCGAGGGATACTCCCGGCTGTTGTATTTGAGCAGGTAGCTTTTGACTAGCTACAGGAAGATACAGGAGTTTCGGTTCGACCTTGGAACGGGCTGTGGGAGGCTAGGGCGCTACCTCGCACAATTAATTTCTGTCTTCCCCCCCCTCTCCCTCCTTTCAAGCGAACACCTCTGCAAGCCCATTCTCTCCCGTCAGGCTATATCTTTAATGGTACTTTAACACAGAGGTGCATTTTATGAAAGAGAAATGTGCCGTCCTTATCTTTTTTCCCTGTCCTCTTATTTTCTTTTCACTTCAAATCTCCCTTTTATTTTATGCAGTGTGGGCAACGGCCGTGGACAGTTTATTTAATGTCTTATTTGATGTGTTCATTCGCAAACACATGCTTTTAAGGCATTTGGACAACATTCTTAACTCTCTTCAAAATAGTGTAGAAGAATGACATGGTTGTAAGATAAATGTTTGTCAGGCTCTTTAAATAGGAACTATTTTGAAGTTTATTGGACTTCTTTCATACAATTATTTTTAATGACGAAAGTAATTCATTTGACTTTCTAGTTTAATACAACAATACAACTATTATTTAATTGGACATACGCATTACTTGGATAATCAGTATTATTTGACGGACCTTCACGAGTTTCATGGTACAAGGTCATGCTTTATCATACAGTAAGGTGTCATTTATAGTAGATTGTTTATGTGCAATCGTTCAAAGACCCCCACCTTAATAACAGTAGACGTTTTGTACCTTCAACACTCTGGGGTCTTTCCACTATCTTCTTTCTTTCTGTCTCTCACTATCTCACTGGGTGCCTTGTTATAGTTTACTCCTCTATTTGTTTGTGGCTTGATTGATTGTAACTCAAGATGTTAATAGAGTGCACAAAGCCTATAGCGTAGCCTCAACAGGTAGCTCAATACCTTGCAATGGAGTTGAAAATAGCAGCGTGCAAAACAGGTGTGTCTATCGCCTAATAAGATACACGTTTTCAAGGTTGTGTAAGAGTGAGTCTCTTTACGGAGGACGATGAGACATGACTGCAACAAACTTTGAAAAGTACCAACTTCTTATTCACGGGTAATTTCTTTTAAGGACAATGGGCTTTTCTCAAATGTGTTCTTCGTGCCTCCCATGTCCGTTCTTCCTGCCTCCTAAATATCTATAGGAGAAGAACAAGACAGGGGAGGGCCCTTTAGCTTTCTCGTCCGATGGGTTTTCCAAGGTGAAAAAAAGATGCCTTATGAGGTATTTCTTAAAACAATGTATGTACTGTTGTCCTGTCTTATAATATTCCAACGTGGTTGCCTTAATTGCAATTTCTTTGAAACACAAGCACTGGGTTTTAAGTTTCAAATGGTTGCCCACCCCTGCATTTAAGTGTTCTTTCGCCTCGTCGGTTTACCAACCTCATTCTTTCATTTATTCCATCTAAGTTGTTTTTGCTGGTGGATTAATCAAGTTATAGCCCTTTTGAGTGTGTTCCTGCTACAGTAAGGGACAACACTGACATTCGGTACAAGGCATACATAACCGACTCAATATGTAACATCATCGGTTGCTGCTAAATAAAATCTAATTTCAAGCTGTTTACCATGAATATGCCGCAAGTTGGTGGTTGTCTGACTAGCTTTCTGTAACACACTAGCAGGTAAGGTCTGTATGTTGCGGTGCTTTGAAGGGTTAAAGGGTAGCGACTACTTCAGAGCTATCCTGTATTTTTCTTTTTTTGGTTTTGATGCCCGTTATTGGATGCCAGAACTTGTTTGTCCAATATGCTTCGATATATGACTTTCAGGCAATCTTACCTAGTTTGTAATGGATATTATGATCGATTAGTGCTAATTTGCTAATAGAAATAGGGCACACCATCCACCATGAACCACCATCCAATATGCTCTTGGGACAGAGACACACTTAGATAATGTGCCTCCACTCAAACGCGTCCCAAATGTCAGGGGTCGACAGTCACAAAACAGTTTTATGTGGTGTCGTGTCAAATAAATAGACAAAAAAACGCTGATCTTTGCAGAATACTCAACCTAATTTTAATCTTCAGTCCAAGTTCATAAAGGGTCAGTTAAAATTCATAAAGGGTCAGTTAAAATTTTACTGGTTAACTGTTAACTTGATGAATAGAACACACTGCATGCACACACACACACACGCACGCACACACACACACATATCTGTAAATGTCTCTTTCTACCTGTGTGTTTTCTCTTCTACCCCCCTTCGACGTACTCGGTGGACTCCTAGTAATGTTTCCTTTTGGGTTTTCACAGAGGACCAACTTCCCCCTGGTTTTCCTACCATCGACATGGGCCCCCAGTTGAAAGTGGTTGAGCGGACACGCACAGCCACCATGCTTTGCGCTGCCAGCGGCAACCCAGACCCGGACATCTCCTGGTTCAAAGACTTCCTGCCCGTCAACACCACCAGCAACCACGGACGCATCAAACAGCTCCGATCAGGTAGGGTGTCACTGCCGCCACTGGAACTAAACCAGGAGTGCTCTTTTCTATCCGTAGGCCCCCCCCCCGATTCCTTTCGTTTCTGTTCTCTCGCTCTCGTCCTCTCCTCGTTTTGGTTTTTGGGTTTGTAGGTAATGGCGTCGTTCCTTCTACTAGTACTTCCTCCCGCTCTACTGTGTTTGTATATCCTGGTGTATGTTGTCCGGTCCTCCCAAGCGTTTTTGTTTGTTGTCATGGCTCTGCCTTTTGTCTGTGTGTGTCGCCGCTTCAGTCTGACTTCCTCATTGCTCACTGCTGTGACTGCTCTTCTAATGAGTTTCTTTCCTATTGGTTGGGTTGTTAGCCTTTGACTGCATCAGTGCAGACGTTTGCCGGATCGGTTCTCTTCTTTTGGATTCCTACTGGGGTTTTGTTTTTGTCTCTTGTTCAAACCTAAAATAACCAACATTCAAGATTCAGAGCTTGGATTTAAACAACAAACAAATAATAATGAAGACTGAAAAAGATAAAGAGAACTGTTAAACAGAATTGTTAATATACCTTTATGCCATTTCCTTTGTAATTGTTCTTTATCAATTTTCCTTCTTTCTTTTTTTGGTTTTTACGAAAACAGAAATAAAAACTGGCCTACTTCGGTAAAGGCAACTTTTCCTTCCGGAATTTTTTCCGGCCTTCCTTAAGTAGCCACAGTAGTGTGTAAAGACTTGCATCTAGCTTTTCCAATTCCTTATTTGATTCCCTGGGTCTACTCACCTGTTTTCTATATAGACCCCAGCATTCCCTTCTCTTTGCTTGTGGCATATTCCCAATACTTCCTCATCCAAATCCCTTCAATATTCAAATTTTCCTTTTAATAATGAAATTCCCATAGATATTCAGAAGCCATTTGGATATGCTTAGGCTTAATTAGCTTGTAGTTTAGCTAGCAGTATTCCCTAATAGCAAGCTGTTTGAGATTTAACACTACTTGTGGTACAATTAGTCTTCTATGTTTGACCACCTGTCTTTACAGATTTCACAGCTGTCCTTTGTTAAATCGTCTTGTTAACCCTCCTTTGCCTTGTTGTCAACAGAATCTGTCTAAATTAACCCTCTTTCTTTAATGTGCGACTTTGAAACTGCTGTGACGTAGAGTTGATAAAGCTTTAACTCTGACAAAAAAAAACGAATGTAACCAAACCTAAGGAATATAATAATATGTTTATGCTGTCTTTCTTCTCTCCGTATTTAAATCTACAGAATCCTTTGGTAAGTGCTTAGTTCTGAAGCACACTTCACTCCCCACTAATTTCTTTCTTCATGTTATAACTATTAATAAAATGCATGGCATGCATTTTACTAACAGTTAGTGTAGACACAAAGATAACTCTAGTGGCACACATACACATTTCCCATCCCCACACAAGGTTTTCCTATAAGACTTACTGGCACCTTTTCCAGAACACACACATTTCACCCAGCTTAAGCCCGGGAACCATACACCCAACCTCAGTGATAGAACCTGCTTAGCATCCCTCACTGTTTTGTATCCTCTTACGCACTAAGTTACTCACCCACTTGCCTAACTACTCACTCACTGTGTAGCCAACCTCAACTATGTACATTTAGGCACATGTTTGGCAATTACTAGGAGGTCAAAGTATAGGGTTCCAGGTCTCTAAAACAAGTCTCTCACCTCATATCCAAACTCCTCTAAGCCTTCCCTCACAGTATATGGTCTTCAGAAGCCATGCCACTTCCACTTCCAAAATGGCTGCTCCCTTGTGGCACACCACTGTACAAAGTTCTCTGACGTTCGATGACCTTTTTTGCCAATACAGTACAGAGTTCTATCTATCTCTCTCTATCTCTTTTTCTCCTTTCTCTTTCCTGTAGTACTCTTTATTTACGTACTCTGTTAAGTCTAATTTGATTCTTCTTCCAAAGCCCCCAGCCTCTATCTTCTCGTACTAATGCTTCTTCTTTCTAATCTTATTTGCATTCATATTATCCACCCAGGTGGTACACCAATAAGAGGTAAGATTGCTGAACTGACGTTCACAGAATGAACCAAACAAATTCATTCTTGCTGTCGTCCCCATCCATCCGACCGTCCGCCTCCATTTTTGTCCTGTTTCCCGAATTCCATTTTGTTCCCATTAACGACCTTCCTTCTTATTTGTCCTTTTTGATTTATTCCATCCAATCTCCATTTTTTTGTATTTGCTTTATATCCTCCTTTGAATTTTTATTTGAAGAGCCTTTTTAAAAAAAACTCAGTTGTGATATGCTTGCTCCGGCTCAAAGAAGCATATCCAATGACAACTTTTTTTTCGAACTCAAATTTTTCTTTCATTTTTTTTTCCTTTTCTTTTTGGCCATAGCGACTCATGTGTCCCTCTTTTTGTCCAACTAAAACAACCAAACATTTTTCCCCCTTAGCTGCTCTTGTCCAGCACTAAAATTATGCACAGATGCTGTGGAATCACGCAGGCATGCTGAAGACAACATTGCCTTTCCTCTGCTTTTTTCTCCCAAAGAATTATTTCTATCTTTGCAAGCCTATTTTTTTTATTTCTTCTACTTGCTTTCCTCTCCTGTACCTTCTGTAACAAAAAAAGCCCAAACAACTACTTTTTTGATAAAGTTTCTCCGGGTGCTTTTTTCTCTTTCACCAATTTTTCTTACTTTTCTTGGGTTTGAAGGCTATTTTACTTTTTGACATTTTTTTTATTCTTCAGGGTTTGGGGGAAGGCAAACAGTTGAGTATGGCGAGGATCTGGCAGGTCCATTTTTGCCATTTGGGAGTTGATTGATTGATGCATAAGCCATTTTTCCCTTGGTCATAATGACACCACACTGCGGATCCCATTGGTGGATTTTTATGGGTGTCTTTTGTAGCTTTCACAAGCTAACGCAGTCAGTGGTTGGTTGCCTTCTTGTCGGCTAAAGGCCACCATTTTGAATTTTGTCTTCTAATACAATTGCATTTTATTTTTCAGCTAAGGGTTGTCAAGGTTGTAAGTTGTGCCGACATACATTTCTTGCTCTTTGGAAAAGATCTGCATGTCAAACATTTTGTGACAGAGGGTGATATATTGGTAATACAATATCATTATGAGTATTTTTTCACATATCACAGCAGCATTTTTTCCCAGTTTTTTTTGTAAGTGCTGCATTTTTCTAACCGACTTTGAATAGATTAATTCCTAAATCATTGGATTGACATTGGATCTGTGATTGAATATGCTAAAATTCATACCCAAATTTATTTTTTTAATTGTCTTCCCTTGTTATGCTGCTTTTGTATACTGTAAACCTCTTTTGTTTGATCCATGCTTCCTTGAAGCAGTTTCACCCATTCCCATATTGACAGTCCAGTGAAATGTTGTATATTGCAGGGCTTGCCCCTATTCTTCAAAGTCGAGCTATCCTATTCCATATTTTACACTGGCCTTTAAAGTTAACTGCCTTTTTTAGATCCTGCAACATGTGTATAGGTATGTGTTATACGCTGATGTCAAAAATAAGGTAAATGTTAAGTGTAAGTCAGAAATCATGTTTTTCCCCATGGTTGCTGAATGTTTTTTTCCCACTAAGATTTCTACATGCCTGACAGTATAAGCCTGGAAGTATAGCTTTCTGGCTGCAGCTATCCAGTAATATAGTAATACAAATGTAAATCGGTTAATTACGACACACAATAACCAAAAATAAAATATGTCAAACACATTTGATACAACAGGCTGTGGTGGAATGTTAGGAGAACAACCGTCAACATATTTTGAAAAAACATATTTTACAAAAATGGTTGTGATGCTCAATGGGAAACGTTCCACATGCGAAGAATCTCTAAAAACAAAACCTAGTATAAAATGTTACTCTGTACCCCATCCCAACAAAAACCAAAAAACAAGTCTAGAAACGTGGGGGCCCCAATGACATGGTGGCCCCTGACCAGTCTTTACAACAAGAACATGTTTTAAACATTGAAAAAGGCAAACACTTAACCAATGGTGTCCGGCACCTATTCCTTCTATCTCCATGCAGGAGCCCTCCAGATTGAGCAGAGTGAGGAGTCTGACCAGGGGAAGTATGAGTGTGTTGCCACCAACAACGATGGAACCCGTTACTCTGCCCCCGCCAACTTATATGTCAGAGGTAGGAAAGCGACCATCAAACCGCCACGGCGGAAGGTTATTCAAATGTTGTTGAGAACCCAATGTACAAGAAAACATTGAGGTTCCGTCAATTATTCACGAGGGGTGTTGTATGTGGCCTGTATACCATAGCTCAGTGCCGGAAAACTGTTGTTAGCTGTGATTTATTGGTCATGTACTCCCACATCTGTAGGATTATTGTTATCGAAAACCGGTTACCAACGCATTTGAAACAGTAAAACAAATTGTCATACCGATGGTGTGTTGTTTTTTATAAACTGGATTGGCTGATTGCCGTGGTATATGAAACCGTATGACATCACACCAGAGGTACATGGCATCTTGGTAGATTGTGTTATAAGGACAATACACCACTCCACAATGGGTTGTGCCTTAGAATAGCTCTTAGCCGTGGTATGTATAGCTCTTGGCCGTATAACATACACACACACACACCATGGTGTGTTATTGCTTACATATACCAGGGCTTTCAGCCAATCACAATTTAATGTTTATATTACTCGGTTTAAAATATGGTACAACTAGTGATAACTAGACATAAATGGGTAATACTGGGTATTGGAGTAACTGATCCCGTCCAAAGGTCCATGTCCAATGACATCTACGTAAGTATGGCTCTTTTATTCTTTTTCTGACCTACCTGCACTAATTTGAACCTGTGTGTTGTTTTGTGTTTTTTTTTGTTCTCGTTCCTGAGCCCTGAACTTCATTGACTGACTGCTTGGTGTGTTTTGCCCACTAGTTTACCTTACTCCTAAATGTACCTTGGGGGGAGAAAGGTGGACTACCCCTCCGCCAGTTTCCCTCGTTTGTAATAAAAGATCATCTCTGATCTTCCTGTTTCTCTTCTTTTTCTCTTTTGAGCATCATGGGAAGGACACCATTACCGCTTTTCTCCTTGGTCAATGCATTTTGTTCTGTAGTTGTTGTATACATTTTATATGAATTACATGTCATTTTATTTGTAAACTTTAACATTTACTTTGTGGCAATAGCATCAGAACATTGAATTGCCTATTTTCTTAGACTTTATAAGTCATTAAACAGTAATTGTGCTGATTATAGCTAACATATTCGGCTAACATACATTTTTGTTGGAGCTTTTTTGAGGTTCTGTTTGTCACTCGGTATGTGACATTCACAAATTTTAAGCACAGTATTGTGTGCTTCTTGGTCTAATTCCTTTCCATGCCCATTGGTACCTTTGAATATACTGTATATGAGTTGTTAAAACCAATGGATATTTTGTTCTTCTCCTTTTAATTTAATGGGATAATATAATTGCCAGTAACCATGGTCTATGATTCTGTCTGAGTATTGTGGTTTGCGGTGTCATCACATGGCAGAGATTTTAAACACAGATAATGACAACACTTTTGTGTTATTATTATTTGGAATTAATTGATATTCTATTGAAATATCTGAAAGTCATATTAAGAAAATTGCACCACAATGTTTTCCAGGATGACAAATTATTATTTTCTTTTTGGATTGCTCACATTTCTAACATACAGAACAATTTTACATAAAACCCAGCCTACATATAGCACAGATATGTTAATCCTTCGCACTCGATGTAAGCCAACCACATGACTGGGACAGGATTGAATGATATGCTAAACATAGCAAAATTACGACATGAAAGTGGTTCAGACTTCTGCCTCTCAACCAGAGTGTGAGCGGCGATGCAGCAGGCTCCCTGTTCCCATGTGACAGGAGGTCCTCGACATTTTCTCGAGTAGCAGTTTGAACGCTTGAACATGGCCTTTTTACTCTCTCTGTGTTCCCTTGTTTTCTTCTCCTTTCCTTATTTCATTGTGTTCTGCATCAAACCCCCTACATCCCTCAGAGCTGCGAGAAGGTTGGTGTGCTTTTACTTTTATACCACCTCACAAAAACTGAAATTAGGGAAACTCATTTGTTGCACCCGTCGATTAAACACGATCTGAAGGGATACAACTGAAATGAATGTAGCTGCACTTGCGTGCCGTTTTTCTCTGTCATGTCGTTCTCTTCTTGGTTCATTATCATTTCTATGGCTGATAGCCTTGTATTCTTATTCTTATTGTTTCTGCTCAGTTGCTGAGTTCATTTTTTCCGTGAAGAATGCCTATGGTCTTGGCTACGATGCTTGACTGTCCAACAAGTGGTGCATGTCATGGGAGGGACTGGCTTCTTTGAAGGGGTAGGGCGGGTTAAGAGGGTCTGAGATAGTATTTGCATGGTGACCTGTTTATGCTCAAGCCAGCGATCCCCCTCCCCTTTGCTCAAAGCCCCACCCCCGCTCCTTGCCCCTCCCCTCTGTGTCCTTAGCTTGTCAGTGTTCCTGCTTGGTTAAACAGGCCAAGGCTGTGACCACGGCAAACGGCCCAAAATGAAGCACAGTGCCAACATGAGCCGCAACGCTGGAGCAGGAAGGGCGTTCTCTATCAGTACTGGCTCCTGGAGTGAGGCACTGCCACGCTCTGCAGCCTACCTAGGCACATAAAAATGAACAGCCATTTGGCCAGTTCAGGCGGGAAGAAAGTGTTCCCTCTGTACCTCATGATCTCCGATAAATAGATGAAGAAAAAAATGGAACTCCAAGCTAAATTCCTTGAAGTTATATTCACCGGTGAGGTCTGGAACTTTAGCTGTTAGCCTCGTAGGCTTACATACGACCTCTGCGAAATATATTTTCCATAGAAGCGGTCAAGAACGATTTACGTACTCGGAGCGTTAGCCTCAAGACTCAAGACAAATGTAATGACATTAAAATGAGTATGATAACATTATGTCTTTGGGGAGCGGGATTCATTTGGATATTAATTAAATATTAAGCAAATGATAATTTGTATTAAATAATGCAAGGAGTTTTCCTAGAATCCTTCTTGTCGGTGCGGCACACTCTACTAAGTAGAATACGCTGTGAGAAATGTGATGCGGGCTTGTGGCGCTGGCAAACAACGCTATTAGTGAATAATGCTTTTAACGTCATGTTAATGTATATGGGCACAATCTGTGGGGAAACCCAAATGGCTCTGGCCATTACATTAGTCAAGGCTCATCTTTGTTCATCTCCCGTACTGGAGAGATGAGATTGTGTAATTTGAATTAAAAGTAATCGTAATGGTCGGAGTGTTTCAATTTGTATTAGAATTCGAGATTCAACACCAAAGCATCTGAGTGCAGCAAACCGCATCCCCCGAATATGCCCACTGGTCCACCTCTGAGAAGCAAATGAGCAGTTTGTTGGGTCCTATATTCATACCCAGTGCTATACGCAGGAACACTGACTTCATTCGTGTAATGTCATTCCCCCCAAGAAAAATTCCAACAATCCGGACCTAATTTGTCTTCCACGCACGCCTCAGCCCCTACTTTAAATCCACTGACCCTTTGGTGTGTTTATGTGGTCAACCCCCTTGGTCAAACCTTGGAAAATGCTGTGATTTATGTTAAATTGCTGGCCTCCCCCTGTCCAGTCCCATCCTGCCCCGGCAACACCAGCGTAATAATAGCCAGTCGCGTCTATTTCCTGTAACGCGATGCTACCCGCCCACCCCTAAACCCCAAACCTCCTCCCCCAACACCACCTTTTCTTGCGTGTGTGTCTGTTACTATTTATTTTTTCCTTCTCCGTTCTCCTCTCTCTTTCCCATTCCCAAACATAGTGGCGTCTCCAAGCCAGCTATGTGCTTGTGTGCATGACAGAACCCAAGGCCCAAACAGGCTGCCACCGATGCATTAAGGATGGTCAACGTTCACTTACAAATGTTGTGTTCCCTCCCCCCCACGTATTATCATTATTTTATTCAAACATGATTGTTCTGTAACGTGTGTACACTTCTTTTCTATCTGATCGGCAGGGTTGTACTGTATTCTATGTAGCGTAGCTGAATGTGGCCCTGACCACGGGGTGCCTGTGTATGTGTGATGTGACTATGTGATGCGGCACATTTACTTCACATCAACTGGAAGACCTCAGCATTAAAGTTGTTCTCTGCACACTTTACTCTGGCATGCTGTCGACCCTCCAGTTTCCCTGTGCTGTTCCCTATCTGTATTGATGGTATCATTTGTGCATGGTATTTGTGCGATCGTTCTTGTCCAGTTCCATCAATGAGCCCCGATAGGCCCGGACTGAAAACCCCATTTTGTTTGTTTTTGAACCCTCCATCGAACCACCGCAGAATGCAATATCCAAGTTTTTTAAGCACGTGACGCAAGATGTAAAACACATATTTTCGGGGGGGGGGGGGGGAGTTGTCCTCATACATGTGATAAATACTTCCGCTGCCGGCGTAGTTACCGCGCGGGAGTCTTTTTCTCTAAGCATTTACGGTGAACCCAGCTTAGCTCGTACGAGTTGTTACCGCCTGCCGCTTGTCTCTTGCAGTGCGCCGCGTGCCCCCGCGGTTCTCCATCCCGCCCACGGACAACGAGATCATGCCCGGCGGCAGTGTCAACATCACCTGCGTGGCCGTGGGCTCGCCCATGCCCTACGTCAAGTGGATGCTGGGTGCCGAGGACCTGACGCCCGAGGATGACATGCCCATCGGGCGAAACGTCCTGGAGCTCACCGACGTCCGCCAGTCCAACAACTACACCTGCGTGGCCCTGTCCACCCTGGGGGTCATCGAAGCCGTGGCTCAGATTACGGTGAAAGGTAAAGAGCGCCACGGTTCCTCCGGTCTCTGGGAAGAGGGCTCCCGAAGCTTGACGTAGGTCCTCGCCCAGCCTCTGGGCGTTAGGTGCTAGATCAGGAGTCGTTGGTTTGGCTTCTCAACCAGGGACGTCAAACGGCAGAGCTTGTGTCACATGTTTGCATGTACGTGTGCCTACATGCAGCGTGGCCTGCGTTGTTTTGTCTCCTCGGTGGGCCCCAGGTACTTATCTGAGTGTAATCGTGTCTCCTCGGCTGCCTTGCATCTGCACACACACACACACTCACACACACAGCCTGTTTTCTCCCAGACGTAAGAGAGATGTTAGTCACAATATTACCCCAAGGCTGCCAGCAACTTCCCCCCATTTGTACACTTGAGATGGCATGTAAAGAGAATCCATCGGCCTCCTGTCTCCGGGGTCATGTCAGTGTTGAGAGTATTAAAGCAATAAATTAACCCACTCAATTATTTAAGGGATGCACGGTGGAACCGCATGGAAAATAATCCTGTTTCACAATTGTTGAAATATGGTTACAATAAACTGATAAGGCATACCGATGCAAGGAAAAAAACAAAATACATTCAAACCGACTATATATGGAAAACACCATATGGAACAAATGTAAATCTACAGAAGAAATGCTATTCATTTTTTGCATGTGACACAGCCAGTCAAAGCATGGAAATGTTCGGCAGTGCCTCCAGAAGTAATGTGAAATGTTCCAAGGTTGTGCCCGTTGTTAGCTGTTACGCGTTTCAAGCGAGGTTCATACATTTTCCCTCGGAGATCTCACCAGTAAGATCCAGCATACACTCTGACACAAACACACAGGGCATTCCACAATGGCAGTCCTCCACAAGCGCGCTGCGCTTTCATATCATACATCCGTCGGCGGCACGACGTCCTCGGAGCGCACTGAGCGTGTGTTTGTTGTTCCAGCCTTGCCCAAACCTCCCGGTGTTCCCGTGGTGACAGAGCGCACGGCCACAAGCATCACCCTGACCTGGGACTCGGGAAACCCAGAGCCCGTCTCCTACTACATCATCCAGCACAAGTCCAAGTTCTCGGAAGACACGTACAAGGAGATCGACGGGGTGGCCACCACGCGCTACAGCGTGGGCGGCCTCAGTCCCTACTCGGACTACGAATTCCGGGTGGTGGCGGTGAACAACATCGGCCGCGGCCCGTCCAGCGAGGGCATCGAGGCCAAGACGGCCGAGCAGGCCCCGAGCACGGCGCCCAGGCAGGTGCGGGGTCGCATGCTCAGCGCCACGACTGCCATCATCCACTGGGACGAACCGGAGGAAGCCAACGGCCAGATTATGGGCTACCGCGTGTACTACACCATGGACCCTGCGCAGCACGTCAACGCCTGGGAGAAGCAAATAGTGCGCGGGTCCAACTTCCTCACCATTCAGGGGCTTATCCCCAACAAGACCTACTACATCAAGGTCCTGGCCTACACGTCCGTGGGCGATGGACCTCTTTCCGCGGATCTCCAGATCATTGCGAAAACGGGAGGTGAGAAGTGGGTGTGCTTGGCCTTTGTGTGTTTTTGTGAACCGAATACTTTACATGAACCGTTATGTTAATTGAACATGAGTTAGCGTTTAATTCGTTGTAAGATCTAAAGCTCTGCAATGTTTGAGTTTTGATTAAACAAACAAATCATTTAACTCTACATTGAAGAGAGTATCAACGGGCTAATTTGACAGCCAAGTGTGTTTCTGGGTAAAGCACTTTACTCATTTTCTCCTGTTAGTCAGATAAAAGTCTCTTCTTTTTTTGACCACTGCTGTCTATACTTGAAATCTTTTTGAGGTTTTGAGTGCCAGGCCATTTCGGTTTCTATTTGATATGCCGAACGACTATAATTATAATTTAAACAGTATGTCAGGGACTCGAGGTCTGAATTACTTGAACTTTTTTCCCATATTATATATTCTAATCTATTATAATGCAATTGCGTCTGTTTCGGGAAGTAACCTCAAGAGCACATTCTTTTGGATGTGATACTGCAACAATAACAGGTAAAATCATGAACGCAGTAATCACAGGTAAAATCAGTTATGCAGTAAGAACAGGTGCCAGTAGAAATATCAAGTAATAGTTAATTAATTATATAATTATAATATTGTAATTATGGCTAATACTACGTATGTATCAACAGGTAATCGTGATAATGTAGTAATAACAGGTAACAGTAGCCATGAAAGCGCCAGCAGCTGAGCTATAGTGAGCATGAAAACAATTGGTGTCATTAATTTAGCGGTTTAAATGTGCATTTGTATTATTTCCCCAGTCCCGTCACAACCGACCGACTTCAAAGGGGAAGCCAAATCTGAAACAAGCATACTTCTATCATGGATAGCTCCTGCGCAGACCGGCCAAGATAATCAAATCATGGGATATGAACTTTTGTACAAGAAGGGGGATGACAAGGAGGAGGTAAATGGTTCCAAAACCGTCTACAACACGCTGGCCTTAAGGTCTGTCGTACCCGATGGTGAACCCTTTCCCCAATTTCCTCGACCGACGCCGTGTTCCTTTTTCAACAGAAACGGATAAGCTTTGAGCCGACCACCACGTACCTGCTGAAGGACCTAAAACCTTTCACCACCTATTCGTTCCAGCTAGCTGCACGCAGTAAGCACGGCATCGGAGCCTACACCAACGAGATCTCAGCCGAAACCCCCCAAACACGTAGGTCCTCTTCCATATTTAAGCTGTGGTCGTGCAGTTTACCACTGGCGGTGGGAAATCACTGGAGCGGAAAGGAAAACAAAGTTCTTCCATTTTCAAACGTTTTCAAACGGGCTTTCTGTAAATTTCTGATTGGGTGCGCTACTTCCGCACGTTCGTAGATGAATAAATGTCATTGAAAGCCGTGGATGATTCTAAACAACAGTCGCATCAATGAAAGAGCCAAATAACTTTGAAAATGGAACAGTTCTGCCGCTATGGAAGCTGAAATTAGTGTTGGAACTCGACCTGTCCATGCAACTATTCACTTTGAAATGACTGCATGGACAGTGTTCACCAGTGCTCTCAAGTCAACACACAAGGTCACAGTGTTTACAGAAGCTAGTCCTCTACAACACCTTTGATGTGCAGAACATCACAGCTAAGGCCTGTAATGTATTTTCAAATTTTTCATTTGAATTTCTATTTGGTCTTTTTTAGACTCTTTGCCATTAGCAAAAGTCCATTTTATTCAATATTTGGAGGCCTTGTCTCTTGACTTTGTGTCTTCCACCTCTGAGTACGCACATAATGACACTGAGCTTTCTATGGAAATAAAATTCTGCACGTTTGCAAGTGTTCGGAGAGGGTTCCCTTTTCTCCGGAGCACATTTGGTAATTCCTTAAAATAGAATAAAAACAGAAATTGGTTTAACAATGGATCCAGTAGAAAGCTCTAATGAATGTATTGCAGAACACGGAGATTTACATCACATAATAAGACCTCGGGTTTATTGAAGTAGTAGAAGTATTGAACCAGGCATCAAATATAAAGATACATACATGTAAGTCGTGTCTTGCTTGTTAGAAAATTGAACATCACAAAAGCTGTTTCGAATTGTCATATTTTGAATATATCTAAAATAAACCAGAGTTCTTTTTAAGAAAAAAGCTCAGAGAACAGGTAGGTATTCAGTTCAAACAGTCAAAACTCGATGGGATGTACAGAGGATGTACAAAGGATGTCTGCATGCCAGTGTTGAGACTTTCAGTTGTCAGTCATATCTCCGTGGAAAGTTATTTATTGTTCAGTCAGGCTTTTACCACAAACCAACAGGCTTCGGAAAGGTTGGTGACCAATTTTTACACTTTACCAGAGTTGAACCATCAACCTTTATGTTTTGGATTCGTGGTAACTGCTTGCCAGATGTATGATATTGGGTATGATAATTACCTTTTACTGAGCATTCACTTTATATACACTGCTCAGAAAAATTAAAGGAACATGTAATCATCACAGTATAACTCAGAGTGAATTAACCTTCAGGGATATCAATCTGTCGAGTTAGCATAATCGATTGTGTTTTTTTTGCTAGTGTCCTTGTCAATACTGGTAGCATGAGGTGGTACCTGCAGCCCATTCAGGTTGTCCAGCTCGTCCAGGATGGCAAATATATACGTGCTGACGCATGAAGGTTTACTGTGTCTCCCAGTGCAGTCTTGAGAGCATGCAGTTAAACCAGTAGATGGGGCGTTACGCGTGGAGAATCAAGGCATCAACCCAGCCGCAGGACCGGATCTGCTCCTTTGTGTGAGGAGGAACAAGAGGAGCAATGTCAGAGCCCCACAAACCTCCAGGGGGTTACTGGTGTACATGTTTCTGACCAAACTGCCAGAAACAGGCTCCATGAGGGTGGCATGTGGGCTCAAAATGCTGCTCGATTAGCATTCGCCAGAGAACACCAGAATTGGCAGGTCAGCCATTGTCACCTCGTTCTCTTCACAGATGAGAGCAGGTTCACACTGAGCACACGTGACAGACGTGAAAGAGTCGGCAGAAACCGATGCCTGCAGCGTCATCCGGCACGGCCGGTATGGCGGTGGGTCAGTGATGATCTGGGGAGGCATCTACTTGGAGGGTCACGCAGACCTCCAAGAGCTAGCCAATGGTACCCTGACTGCTGTTAGGTACCGGGATGAAATCCACAGACCTGACCTTACAGTTGTGCAGTGGGCCCTGGGTTCCTCCTGGTGAAGGACAATGCCCGGCCTCATGTGCTCTGAGCGTGTAGGCAGTTCCTGGATGACAAAGTTATTGATGCTATTGACTGGCCCTCACATTCCCAAGACCTGAATCCAATTGAGAACGTCTGGAATGTTATGTATTGGTGCATCCAATTCTGCCAGTTAGTGTCACGGACTGTCCAGGACCTCACTGATGCCCTGATCCAGGTCTGGGAAGATATCTTCCATGACACCATCCATCATCTGATCAAGATTAGAACCAGATGTTGTTGCGAGTGCATACAGACATGCAGGGGCCAAACACACTACTGTGTCACATTATGAGTTGCCGTGATTAAATTCATGCAAGTTGGAAAAGCCTATGAGTAAAAAAATTTATTTGGTTTTTCTGAGTTTGATTCCAGCCCTCCATCGGTTGGTGATTTTGGTTTCCATCGACCATTGTTACGTCATTCTGTTATCAACGAATTACACAAAGAACAGTAAAGATTTGGATCTTTAATATATTTTGTTCATCGATACCCAAGGTGTTATTTAAGCGTTCCCTTACTTCTTTTGAGCAGTGTATTTAAATGAAATATGGGCTTTTAAGTTCAAAATGCCTAGAGTGGTTTTAGTATTTATATTTGAACAAAAAAATATTAAGGGTTTTGTTTACAAAGGTAGGTTAGCCTGAAATATTGTGAAGATGTCCTCATGTTTCAGTATCTCATGACAACTCCATCCATACATTACATCCATAATGTGTCTTTGTTTGTGATTTTGCTCATTGAGGTTGCCTTTTCTTAAGAGAGTGACTTTTGTTTTGTACCTTTTGTCTCATTTGTATTTCTAAATCACCATTGAGTTTGGATACCATTTATTTGACGACGTTCTTTCAGTCTGTGCATCGTCCTCATTATGTGTCATATTTATTTTCCCTTTTCTTTTCTTTATTGTTTGTTCGTTTCCACCACCATTATCCCAACCCAAAACAAATGTCAACCTACCTGTGAAACCCCACCTGGAAACGTGCCCAACAAAATCAATCCCCAACTGAAACGGTGGCCTCCTATCAAACAAAATCCCGCCCCTCCAATCCCCTCCTTCCCCAATCAGAGCCTTCTGCTCCGCCTCAAGACGTAAAGTGCTCTAGCCCCAGCTCCACCCATATCCTGGTAAGTTGGCGGCCTCCGCCTTTGGAGTTACAGAATGGGGTCATAACTCAGTATGCCATCCAATACACCGCCACGGAAGGGGAGGACACCACCACTCGACAAATATCCGACATCCCTCCCGAAAGCTCCCAGTACCTCTTGGAACATTTGGAAAAATGGACTTCCTATCGCGTGACAGTGACCGCTCACACGGATGTGGGTGAAGGACCTGAAAGCTTGCCACAACTGATCCGCACCGAGGAGGATGGTATGTTTAGCGCTCCCGAAAGCGCCACTCCCGTTTTTTAAATCCAGTCTCAAATCCAGCCATTTGATCCTGAAACCCCATTCAGACACAATCTAACAGCATCTGCAATCCCTCAGACCAACCGTAGCAACCCTCTCTGCTTTCTCCCTTCCAGCTCTTCTAACAGTCATATTAATCCCGCTTTTGCTCACTTGGACGTATTCTGTGCCACTTTTTTAACTATACTGGACTGCAGCAAACTTTTTTGTAGTTCCAATGTAAAAAAAAACATTTTGTCTGAGTTTTTTGCCTATTGTCCCTTTCAACTCAGCATAATCTACTGCATCAAAGCACTTCAGGCCATTGACTTCCAGTCCCAAACCGTAAATAAAGAAAAGTTTCTATTTTTACTTTTTTATAAACTTGACTCAATGCCAAGTTAGTGATAATGGAAAGGGTACGACATGGAAGATATTTTTTAAATGGCCCAAAATGACAACATTTTTCAACTTTTTTTACTATTTGGTTTTTTCTTTTTTTTTCTTCACACTTCATAGCCAAAATGGTCGCAGGGTGCTTCAAGGTTTTGAAGCATCCCCTTTGGCTTCTGTTTTCTATTTTAACAAACACATTTTTATGTTTTGAATCCACTACTCCCATTTTTTTCAATGTATCCAGATTAGGTCAGTTGTCAGACCTGTTTTTGGGGTTGTTTTTTCTTTTCCCTTGCCATTGTTAAAATATTGATGTCATACAGTGCTTGTTGCAGTATGCTCCGCTTTTCTAGATCTTTTTTTCTACCACCCCAGAATTTTGCTCTTTGGAGTTGGCCAACAATGAAATTGGGAGAGGGGGTCCTCTATAATCTTGACGATGTTTCTTTTATCCCACGGTGTCCCTCCAGTTCCCAGTGGCCCACCTCGTAAAGTCGAGGTGGAGACTGTCAACTCCACGTCAATAAAAGTCATCTGGCGCTCGCCTATGCCCACCAAGCAGCATGGCCAGATCCGGGGGTACCAGGTGCATTATGTCAGGATGGTTAATGGGGAGCCCGTGGGACAGGCGGTCATCAAGGACATTTTAATCGAAGATGCGCAGGTAAGCCGCCCTCACCGAAGTTGCACATTTTCCTACCGTAATGAGGACAGCCGAGCGTAGGTGATCCCTGCCAAAGGAAAACTTGAACATTCTAGTTGAAACATTCGTTTTAAGACGCATGTTTTATATACATAAGGAATAAATGTCAAGAAGTACACCGACGCGATCTCCCGACTTATCCTCTGCTACTAGAAATGTATTGCTGAGATAATAACAGGAAACGATTTGGTCTTAATGAAATGAACATATTCATGGATGTCGTTAGCGAATTACGTTGCTCCGGGGTATATTCGCTGGACTACTAGACACAGGTATTTCTGTACTGTAAGCCGTTGTTTTTGTCTTCTCTTTTCGTTGCACTCAAATCTCAATCAGTGGGAATATGATGATTCAGCTGAACATGTAAGTAGATCCAGACATCTGGGATCGTTCTTCTCTCTTCTGTCCCCCCCCCCCCGCTTGCTTTTTACCTCCTCCTAATTGTAAGCTCATATCACCTCCTGACTGTCCGTTCATTATTCACTGTTTCAAATCTCATTTCAACTTCTATCTGCTTTGGATTCCCTTCAGACTAACGAAACGTATGACTGATTTGAGGCCCTTCAAATGGTCAAACTAACAACAATCTGCTTTTAAGTCAAAGCTTGCTAGGTTTACAGAAAGGGTAAGGTTTAGAATAAGGGTTTGGGTATGAGTTAGCGTTTCATTTTGCTTTTTAATTTCAGTCATTTAGCATAAACTTTTATTCCGAGAACTATAAATTTAAGATGGGTAATTCATATATGCCCATTTCAAATTCACAATAAAAGTTATAGTTACTGCGTGTTGTAAGCAAAGTTAGGACTAGAGTAAGTTTGACGTTTCAACCTAGCCTGTAGGTAGTGATTACAGTCATTGTTAGGGTTAGGATAACTCTGTATGCTTAGGGTACATTTGCAGGCTCAGGGTTAAGATTACATTCAGGGTTAAATGATTCTCTTACGATAGGGGTTAAGGGTAGGGCTGTGTAATATGGACGCAGCTCTGGGGGTAGACGATGCACTCCAAAATTGTACAAGTGAACAACAAGACCTAATCAGTGGCATCCGTCCCTAGGGTTAAGATTAGGTACCCTCCCAGCGTGGTTAGGATTAGGATATTCATAAGGGGGATAAATGTTAAGGTTAGGGACGGTTGTTTATTGCTGGTCATTAACTAATTAGTGAGCTAACATCTGTGAGGTAATGTCATCTGCATTACCAAATCACTGCGTAAATGCATGCGCCAAAACGTATATTCTTTTAGTGTGTCTGACGAATGACCCCAAATTACACCCGGCCGCTATGACAAATTCCCTGGCTAGTGTAGAGGGAAGAAATAATAATCCATATTCTCCTACAGGAAATGGTCATTACAGAGCTGCAGGCTGAGGCCACGTACTCTGTTGCCGTGGCAGCCTACACAACAAAGGGAGACGGAGCTCGCAGTAAGCCCAAGTTGATCACCACCACTGGCGCAGGTAAAGGAGCTGTCACCGCTGACAAATCTCCCCGTGCCCCTCTGCTAATGTACCCTGTGATCATCCAGAAATGCATTTGTGCTGTAGAGGGCTGTGAAATTGCACCCAGTGAAAGGAAGCGAAGAAGAAGAAAAAAAGAAGCTAAGCGAACCTTTCCCCCCGCGGCTATTAAAGTGTGAATGTGGCTAATTGCCACCCCAATTATGACAACAATTGTAATTCCGCTCACCCACTGCTTTGACATTGGAATGCTCACAGGGGTTAAGGAACTAATGGAAAATGAGGTGGGGAAATCAGGAAGAAATAGGCTTCAGTATTAAAGGCAGGCGGACGATCTGTTCGGGCTCTCGTTGGTTTCTTTTGAGGGAGCCGCATGACACAATCCAAATGGCATTCAGAAATACTTTACCATGTGTGTATGTGTGACATATAATTGCGCTGTCGTCTAATCCGTCTGAAAAGGCTTTCATGCTGCACCTGCCTGCAGGCGGACAGTGTGTGTGTGTGTGTGTGCTTTTGAGTGTTGGGGAGGAAAGGAATGGGAGGAGATAGGAGCCTTGACTCAGTCAAGGCTTTTTAAAGGTATGCCATATTGGTGAGGTATCAAAGCAAACAGCATTAGCATTTATGCAAACAGGTGTTGGATAATCTACTGCACCCTTGGTGTGGAATAACACCTCGCTCATGAAGTCAAAACAACAACAGGCTACACAATGGCGACCCTGAACCCTGTTGTAATCAGAAAAGGTAGAATTCACAATCGAGAGTGGCCATGCCGTGCATCATGGAAAGGTTTTGGAAACGGTACCATGTTTGGATATGGCCCTTACAAATGATGCGGCAGCCTGAATGGGTTTTTTGCGTCGCATTTGTTTGTAGTGTCTTATTTTTTACTCACTGCTCTTGTCTTAGTGCCCGATAAACCCCGACTCATGGTCAGCCCTACCAACATGGGCACTGCCCTCCTTCAGTGGCACCCCCCAGCCTTAACCCACGGCCCCCTGCAGGGATACCGCCTCCGCTTCGGCCGCAAAGACGTCGACCCCCTGACCGTCATCGAGTTCCCGGAGCGAGAGAACCACTACACCACCAAAGAAATCCACAAGGGGGCGTCGTACACCTTCCGCCTGTCCGCCCGCAACAAGGTGGGCTTCGGCGAGGAGACGGTCAAAGAGATCAGCACCCCCGAAGATGTGCCTAGCGGGTTCCCGCAAAGCATCGTGGCCGCGGGCGGTACCACCACCACCGTTCAGGTGAGCTGGAGGCCCGTGTTACTGGCGGAGCGCAACGGCGCCATTGTGAAGTACGCCCTGCAGTACAAGGACATCAACAGCCCTCGGAGCCCCTCGGAACTGTTCATCACCGCCCCGGAGTCCACTGTGACACTCGACGGCCTCAAGTCGGACACCACTTACGATATCAAAATGTGTGCCTTCACCAGCAAGGGCTCTGGCCCCTATAGCCCCAGTGTCCAGTTCAGGACACAGCCCCTGGATCAAGGTAGGACCCCGACCCAATCTCCCCCCTCCCGTCCCACCCTTGATCCAACTTCACTCCACAACCACCGACAGCAATCGCCTCGTCAGTCCTTAGTGACAAAAGAGCAGAAGGAATGCGGTTGATTTGATCTCAGGATTGGTCCCTAAACATCCTGCTGTATGTGTACATAGTCCTTTCACCTCATAAGATGTAAAGATGTCAGAAACCGATGGAGTAAGTATATGTGTGTCCCATGTGTAATCATCCAAAGGTGAGCCTGCAGATTATAAGAGGTGCTGTAAGTAAAAAGGTAAGACGAAAGTAAGTAAGGTAAGAATGGGAACACTGTAGCCCGGTTAAGTCCACTCTGGCAAAGGCTTTCACTGGTTGTGAGCGGATACGGTGTTCAGGTAAAAGGTTTGTTGGCCCCCCAGAATACTTTAGAGAGGCTTGCTTTTGTTTTCGTGTCTAAATCACCTGCTCCCCCTTTCTTTTAGCAGTGTTTGCAAAAAACTTTCACGTGAAAGCTGCCATGAAGACATCCGTGCTCCTCACTTGGGAGATCCCAGACAGCTATAACCCAGCTCAGCCCTTCACCGTAAGAGCTTTGGACCAATCCTTTGTATTTTAATAAACAGTGTTTGAGGACAGCAATCCAGAAAAAAACGGGTTTTCTCAGCCATAAATGGTGTCATGTACACGTCTGAACAGTCGTATATGCAATTAATGGGTCAGTTTGAATGATTTTGATTCTGTACTGCCAGCATAGAATCGAGCAAGTTAAGGTTTCAATTTATATTTTTCTTCAAAATGAACCTCTGTGACCGACATGCCACATTTAAATGTTCTTGCAGGTCTGTCTATCAGATTGCATTGACTTTCATTAAATTCATACTCGCTTTAGTACTATCCCTACCAACCTAAACCAAACTGGACTAACTTGTACTATACCAGTCTTGTTCTGTAAGGATAGACAAGGAGGAGAAAAGTTGTGTAATTGTTTAGAGGCAGGATTCAAAAAATGCCCTTTACGTATTTTGCTGGGCATTAAGTATTTTATTATGGTTCCTGTTACCCACAACTAAAGCAGTAACTACTCCTCCTAGGCTGCAACAATCTAAAATACATAATAAAATGTGCAATAGAAATAGTAGAAATACATGATATCAAATAGTGTTATGTGTTGAGATGTTTCTCAGTTCCTGTAGTGCTATTAGTTGTTATTTTATTTTATCTGGTTTTAGCTTCCCGGGGTGGCGAAGAGTTCCAGGTACCCATCACTTTGTTTAGTATTGAACGTCTCCTACCATTCTAGAATGTGAGGAGGCCTCTGATGGCGTACTTGCGTGGTATCGATGAGTGTCCAAGCTGTGTGTTAACTGCCTTAACGGACACCCCAGTACTGTCAACACATCAACACCTCTTCCAAGGATCAATAGTGATGCAGTCAATCTCTGCTCCACCTCCAATCCAGGAGGGGTTGGCATGCAAATACGTGCCTCTCTGTTCTGTGGCCTACTGTTGGTCCTTCTTAGGGACACTAGCTGTGTTGCTGGGTAATAGTCTAGGTCTGATATATAATGTCTGTAGGACTGTCTGTCTGTTTAGTCATATAGCAGACACTCTCGCCCAGACTGACTTACAGTTAATGCAAGTGTGAAGACATCTCTGTCGGAGACGTTTTGATTCCCCCTCTCGTAAAACTAAACAAGCCCTTGGTCTTTCCCTTTCATCACACACCCAGATTCTCTATGACAACGGCCAGAGTGTAGAGGTGGACGGCAAGCTAACCCAGAAGCTTATCACAGGTCTGCAGCCCGAGACACAGTACTCCTTTCTGCTGACTAACCGGGGGAACAGTGCCGGCGGTCTCCAGCACCGGGTCTCCACCATGACTGCCCCGGACATCCTGCGCACCAAGCCATACCTGATCGGCAAGACCAACCTGGACGGAATGGCCGTTGTGGAGCTGCCCTCAGTCCAGACTTCAGAGAAAGTCAAGTGGGTGGCACAATGAAACTGCAGCTAATCGGCTAAGTGCGGACTTGCATCTATACAGTGCAGAGCTAGATTGGCTGGATCATACAGGCTGACAGATTTCTCACCACGTTTGTTTGCTAATGTTTTAAAGGACATGACGTCAGCACTATAGGAGTGATTGCATATTTACAATAATTGCATTGAATCTAGCCTGCTCTACTTGTACTAATTTCCTCCAACACGAGAGGATGACACCATGCATTCTCCCATCCAATTTAGCCCACTTCCCAGTATTAAGCCTTGTAATGTCTTTCCCAGCCTTTCCAACTAATCTCTGGTTTGTCAAAGAGCCAAAACGCAGATCCGATTGTAGACTGGCAATTCAGACTCATCTCGGGTTTTGATCTTGCTGAACGTGCTTGGGCCCCACTGGCCCCTGTGCCAGGGCTTAAGCTAATTATCTCCCCATTAGCCCACCACACTGACTTCCTGGCTAAAGCTAGTTAGCACTGTGCCCAGCCAGCGGAAGCACCAAAAAACTCTGGCAGAGGCCATTATGTCTCCCTTGCTGCCATGGTGGAGTGATGCAAATCCCTCTAATTCCAGCTTCTTTTCTTTCTCTAACGAAGAGCTACTAATTAGCCCACGGGGGCCTCAGTGAGGTGTGACACTGCGTCCGACTTCTCTGATCATGCTTCAATTAGTCGACAAACATGGAAGAGAACCGACTTACTTAATGAAATGATAATGGGCTAGAGTAGCTCACTAATGGAACTATCATGTGTGGTCTCTGTCTGTTTCCCTGTGCGTCTCATACCCTGTTACACCTAAAGGATTAGTGTGAGGCTCCTCAACATACAAATGTTTCAAGTCCCCATGGAGACTAAACATTGTTGTGTCTGAAGCTCAAAGCAGCTTTGATCTTGGTTTGTATTGTGTAGGCCCCGCGTATGACCTTCCATATAAAATGAATGCATTGTAAACATATTATTGCAACTGACGATGGCGTTTGACCATTAAAACAGATAATAACATTTCCTGTCAAGTCAACTGACATTTTGCTAAAATGTAAATCTGTTGTTTCTTGCCTTCACATACATTTTCAGAGGATACTACATAGTGGTTGTGCCTTTGAAGAAACAGCGAACAGGAAAGTTTGCTAAACCATGGGACAGTCCCGATGAGATGAACCTTGAAGAGGTAAGTACCGGACCAATCCAATAAATCAAATAGTAATACTAACTTAATAGTAAAAAAGTCTTCATTACACATTTATGTTACTATGGAATTCATCCCAGATGTGATAGGGACCCCCTAGATCTTTGAAAATATGGTGGTGAGAAGATGTCAGGTTTAATAATTTTTTCCCACCCAGGTGAATGACCGTGCCATATTTCTTAAATTTTATGGATTTTTTTGGTTTTATATGTATTCTTTTTTTTGTGATTTTATTTAGCTTTAAACAAGTAATTATTGTATTTCAATTAAGCTCTTTTAAAAAAAAATGTCCTTACATTCTTACTATTGCCAACTTGCAGAAGTTGAATTAAACAAAAAATGTTTATAATAGCAAGCCCTATTCAGTGCTTGCTTTATTACTTAAACAGAAATGTGGTTTGCTGTGTCCCAATAAAAGAACAATATTTTGCCCACTGGCCATCAACTAGCTCACAATATTTGTAGATGATTTGGATGTCACAATAATTTCCTGCACTATTCATAGCTTGTATTCTCAATTACTCACAGAAATTGAGTGAACTGTGTGAAATTTTAGCTATCAGAAAATGACATGAATTTGGCTTGCCCTATCATCTTCCTATAACGACCTTACATCCCTAGCAAATAATACATTAGGAAGTCCCCAGAAAAACGTAACATTTTCCCCTTAAGCCAGAACAACATTTTTTCTGCGTTTAGTTCCTGGTTGGTTCCTGGGACCCATAATGTTTTTCGGATGTTCACCTGTTTTATTCATGGTATTTTTTTTGTTTTGACATTGTTATGGAAACTCACATGAACAATGCATTTAAGATTTTTTTTTTGGTGACACAAGTGTACATGCCCAACAATATTGTGAATGTTTTCATGCATGCATTTCTATTAGTCTTAACAGCATCCCAGACACCAACTGCGAACTAAATGAAACATGCAGAGGACCACAACATCTTGACCACTTGAGACTAGAGACTATTCTGTAATATTTTGAGAAACTTGTTTAAGGTTAGTCTAATGAAAGTCCTAAAAATGGCATTGCCTATAGAACAAATAGAATGTTCCCTTTTGACCATCACATCACTTTCTAAGGACACATTATTAGTTATTCAAGTAATTCAAGGGCTAATTACGTCCTTCAAAGGTCTTGTCACCCTGGGACTTTGCAGAAAACTACACAAGGATCACAATTACACATTGTCCCAAAGACCTGTAAATGTACAGTCCTGAGGATGTCTGTAGATGTTGTAATATGGTCGTGTCACAGGTACAAGACTGGCACACATTCAGCCCACATGAACCCAACAGAAACTCACCCACATCTAATAGAAAAACCAACCAACCCTTGCCGGCTCAGGTATGGTTTGGTACCTAGAGGGACAAATCCCATAACTCAGAAGGAAATGATGGAATGGAAAAATCTGGGGCAAGGGATCGTGGATTGACGCAATACATGCAGAGACCATTATTCATATGGAAATTAGGTAGAACGTTGAGTAGTCATGAAGAGCACTGCAACTCACCCCCTCTCCCTCTCAACAGTAATTACCTGAAGAGCTGCATCAGGCCTCTCTGTGTCTGTCTCATTCAAAGGAAAGGTAGCACATCGGTTATGCACATAAGTACTTGACAACTTTTATATTTAGCTGGTCTCGAAGCTTTTTGCTCTGTGTATCATAATGCTCAAGTCCATCGCTACCTTAGAGGAGAAGGCTTATGGGGTGATTTAGCCGTCGAATTGCAACGTGCGGACACTCTTTGTGATGTGGCACTCTCTTATAGACCGGCTCTCCAACGTATTAATGCTAATGCTTGTAAAACATAATTAGCGCTCATCAGATGCTAAGGAGGATATTCAATCAATCACAGTTAGTGGGTTTTCTGATGCACTTCCGGAAGTTTAAGTGACTTACCTATGTCAAGGAAAATTCCACTGTTAAATTCCACTGTTATTAAAACTTGGAACAATCCTTGTCCTTCAAGTAAACCTTATCTTTGTATGAAAAAAAAGTGTCATATTAAAAATAACAAAATCTGTTAGACAAACTCTGTACAGTTATCCTAAGATCTCTTAGAATTTGTGTTATATGTTTTGATTTTATAATAAATAGTTGCCATAGTTTAGGTACCTTCACATTAAAGACTTACTAAGTGCGAAAACATTAACATAAATATTTAAATTAACTAATCAATGCACATGTATTTGTCATTAAATGCTTACTTTTTTATTTTAGCAATAATATACTGTGCTCAATAGCTTCAGTCTCCCAAAAATCCTTTTGAAAATGACATGAACAGAAACTTAAGAAGTGGGCAACAGTCAACATTCTATGGATACTCTATGAAAATGTTAAAAGTATCTAGTGAGTGGGAGGAATACATTAATGTCATAGATGAACCACCAAAGTCAAACCCGTTGTCTTTTTTCAAGTTTTGAAAGAGACTGACTTGGACAGTTTTTGTGACCCAAGTCCGCCTCTATATTTTTATATGGACGATTATATATTTATTTGTTTACAACACTGTCAACACTGACAGAGGACTAGACCCTTATTTCTTTTTTAAATATTAAAAAACAACATATTTGGACATTCCTGAGTTCCATTCATGGCTGTATGATCTATTTAATACTTAGTCAACATAATATGGGAATATAATATTACACCCATTTACCTCCCATAAGAACCACTGTCTTCTTTCTAAGTTTCATCTAGCGGTTTTGACTGTGTCCCCAGGCCCATGTTTCAAGCCGTGACCGATCGCCCCAAAGTCACGCCCCTCCTGTCAGAATTTATTTGTTTGTCAATATCAGGCTCTCACCTTTTCACAACTTTTCCCAAGGGCACTTGGATTTAGCTGTGTTGACAGGGGCGATGATTGAAGACATTATCAAGCAGCGCCACCAACCCCCAAGCCAAAGCCAGTGAAGACACTTGACAGATGCGCACATGCTACAAAGAAAGACGTGGAGTTAGGGTTCCGCACGAGTAGCAGGCCTAGCTGCTGTTGGCACTATGTGTACCTGTACATTTGGGATGTTTTTGATTCAGTATGAATCGGATTTCTCACCCAGAACCAAGTAGGCTTTGTTAAACATATTATGTACCCTATAGCGATTACACTTCTAGAGCTGTATAACATTACGATTTACCCTAAGAGCAAAGTTTGGCTTGGTTTGCGTTGATACGCTAGTGATCAGGTTGCCTGCCGTTGCAAATGGGTTTAATATCCAGTTGGCCTGTTAGACATGTGCAACAGATTGAGATGTGTTGATGTGTTTAGGAGAGGGCTGGACTGGTGCCTATTGTGTTAAGGCAGCATTGTGTGTGTTTATGTGAAATGACTGCCTTCGACCAAATATGTTTGATTGAGTTAAACTAGGCTGCAAGAGTTGTTGTTTAATGAGACAACGTTTGCAATGTCTCAGTGGTGTGGCAAAAATCTAAATCTTTTATATGTTGACTATTATATTAGTAGCTTACCCTAAAAAACTTGAAGTGCGGGAGGCTATATACTGTTACAACTGACTTAGAAAATCTGATACTTGTAACCAGGACAACAGGTGTAAATGGGTCTGGTTGCATGACAGATGTGTCAGCATGATGTAGTATACTTTATTAAGACAAGAAAATAGTAGAATTATAAATATCATGCAACCTGCTTGGCTGGAGTGTGTTAGCTGCCATGAGTCAAGGGTTTTCTTGGGTCTTCTCGCCATTGCTGAAGTAAAGGTTTACAATACATGCAGAAAGAAAGCTTTACAGAGAATACAAATATTTTTTAAACCTCAAATGTTGAGCTAGATACAATTTTGAAAGCCTTGAAGGTGGTAGCCTATAATAGTTTTTTAAGCACCCAAGACTTTGAGTCATTACAACTCCATTAGAATCCCAAAGTCAGTGCTTGTAACCGGGCCAACAAGTCTAAATGTGCCGACAAGTTAAACATTGATGGCTGTATTGACCAGCTGGGGTGGTGGGGGTCATGTTCATGTGGTCAATATCCCTTAAGTCGCTTGAAGAAGACCCCTGACAGACAAGAGGTGCCTTTGTAGAGCAATGGATTGTCATCTTAATTGTATCAAGTCGCATCACTGCAAAGTTGTATCAAGTCGCATCACTGCAAAGTTGCATCAAGTCGCATCACTGCGAAGTTGCATCAAGTCGCATCAACTTGTCTTTTCATGAACTGTAATTTTCGATACACGTACTTTATGTCTTATACTACACTTGTCTTGATGGTTTGTATAGTGTAATGTTTCTTGTGGACTCTACAAAAAGTACCTGCTGCTTTTGGGTGTAGCAAATGGGAATTCTAATGAAAAGCATTCCTATGTAAAAGCCTAGGAAATGAAATCGAAAAGCTGTGTTTTCACTGAGAAGTTGGCATTGGTCAGAGGAGAAAATAGAAAATAGAAACTCTTTGTGGAGCATGGTTGCAGTAGTTATTGTGGTGTTACTATGCGTTTCCTTTCTTGTTTTGCTTCTCTCCTAAAACAGTTAGATTTTGGAGAATTCTTTGTTTGTCCAGTTGTGTGTTTGCCCCCGAGCCAAACAGGAGACTCAATACACAGATAATATTAAACTCACAGTTGTGTACATAACCCCACAAACGCATATTATTCCACTGGTACGGCAATTTTTTTTGGTCCTTTTTCAAATGCTAATGTTTCTTCTGTTCTTGAGGGAGTAATCAGCGGTGTGGCAGTGATAATCAGCAGGGTTGAAATGTACAATGTGTGAGTGTGTGTGTGCCTATGTGTGTGTCTTCACGCCTTTTTATCAAATGTCTTCGTCTCCTTTACACATTTTTATTTTTAGCTGCTAAAAGAGATTAACCGAACAAGCCGAGGCCTTCGCTTCCGGAGGCAAGCTGAGCCCAAAGCCTACATCGCTGCCTACTTCAAAGACCTTCCCACTGAGTTCACTCTGGGAGACACCAAGATGTATGGTGACTTTGAAAACAAGCAGCTTGCAAACGGCCAAGAGTACATATTCTTTGTGCTCGCTGTCCTCGAGATCTCTGAAAATGTAAGTAAATGCATTATTTTGGCGCATCTAAAAAAAGAAAGTGGAAAAACTCTCTCTCTCATTCCCTTTATCCTACTGTTAGACATCACCCTCCATAAAGGAATGCATTCATATATATAAATACGTGTGTGTGTATATATATATATATATATATATATATATATATATGTATATATATATATATAGGGCCACAGTCTGTGGTTATTCTCTTTTCTAAGGATCTTTCACACATTTTGCTTATAGTTGCATGGTAAATGTTGAAGACAGAAATGCATTGTGTTTTGACATGGAGCTCCTACCTTGGCTGGCTGCGTTACATGCCGCCGTTCCTGCCCTTCTCTCTGAAAAACTGAGTGAGATCAGAGCCGGCTACTGTAGAGGGGAGATTCCCCAGAGGCTCTTGCCAATCGCACGAATACCTCGATAACGGGACTTCTCTTTAATTGCGCACCTACGTGCAGACGGTCTTATCTCCTCCTCTGCGGCTAGGGTGTGTGTGTGTGAGAGAGACAGAGACGTAGAGTGTGGGAATCGAGGGAGAAAGGGGCTTGATTAGCTGACTAAACGCAGCAGAATCGTGGGTTTGATGAGCTGGGAGGTTTTAACTCAGCCACTCTTGGCTGCAGGTAAAGGACAAGGATAACAGCAGATGGGAGGACGAAACTGGGAAATCTCCAGTTTGACCACCAGAGCACTGATTGGCTTTTTCTTTGCCCCAAAGGCTCAGCCTTTATCTCGTTCCCCTTTAGTGGCGCGAATACACTCAATCAGGCCGAATGGGAGATATTATAACGTTCCCATATTGTTTCGGTAGCTATTAACCTGTATCGACACAATCACTTTGAAGGGCCAAATGTTGCTTACTACTCCCCTACAGTTTGTCCTGGCAGTTTTCGTGAAAGTCAGACTGACAATATCAGCAATTTTTCTACCAGAGAAAGTTAAAATGTGGGAGCTTTAGAACTTGAAAATATCAGCAGCTTTAGAAAAGGGCTGTAGTCTATTGATTGTTCAATTGTTGATAGAGGTGTGAGAAAATATAGGTTGTATTCCCCCAAGCCAACACATCGTCTATGCTGACAGACCATTTAAAGTTTAGGAATGATAAGGAAGCTAGTCTAAACTGGGACCATTTATTTTCTATGTGATTGGAGGCAGGGAAATAGTGGCATTGGAGTTAATTGGAATCAAGTCCTGAGACGTAATTGCCCATTGCAAAATGTTGGTATTGTGGTAAATGAACCAATTTGTTGTGGATATATATGGGCACTGAGGGTTATTGTCGTCCTTAAAGATCCACTTGCGGACAGGTTTCAACCTCGGGACACAGGCATCCAACTTTTCAGCTAAAATGGCTTGGGTAAAATCTCAGTGGCCATCTCTTGCTCCTCACTCGCAGAGGGAAGCCTGAGAGCTTCAAGGACGCAAACAGTGTGGAGACTAACCCAGCTTCCCTCCTTTTCCTACCCAGACCATGTATGCCACCAGCCCCTACTCTGACCCTGTTGTGTCAGCTGACCATAACCACCTGCCAGTCATTGACGAGGAGGAGGGTCTTATCTGGGTGGTGGGCCCAGTGCTCGCCGTCGTCTTCATCATCTGCATCGTCATAGCAATCCTTCTGTACAAGAGGTAAGGACTGAAGGAGACACACACACACAGTGCCTTTGTAAGCATTCAGACCCATTCACTTTCTCCACTGATCTTTGTTGTAGACAATCTACACCCAATACCCTTATAATGACAAAGTAAAAGCAGCTTTCTAGAACGTAACAATTTCTTGAAAATAAAAAAATATATATTCTGAACCTTTATTCAGTGCTTTGTAGCAGCGCCTTTGTCATCGATTACAGCCTTCTTCTTGGGTATGCCACTACCGATTTACAACACCTGGCCACACAAGGACATTCATAGACTTGTCCTGAACTTGAGCATTGTCTTCTATTTGTGTGATCAAGTTTTCTTCAGGCTTCTCTGCATTTATCTTCTTTCATCCTTCTCTCAGTATTCCCATTCCTGCCATTGAGAAGCATCCCCATAACGCAATGCTCCCACCGCTATGTTTCACCCTAGGGATGGCATTAATCATGTGATTTTTGCAGGCATAGTGGTTGGCATTCAGTCCTAATTGTTTTGGGGATTTTGATCTCATCTGTCCCCCTTCAGACAGCATGTTATATGCCTTTTACTCAAGACTGTCATCTGTCCAGCCACTCGAAAAGAAATGCTTGACAATTGATTGTATTTCTGGCAGGTTCTCCCATCTCTGCAGATGAACTATGATGAACTGCTAGTGGCCATTATGTTCTTAATCATCTCCCTTACTAAGGCCCTGATTGCCCAGTTACTTAATTTAGCCAGATGGACAGCTTTATGGAAGTCGTAGTGATTCCAGGTGTCTTTGATTTCACAATTATGAACTTTCAATGCTTTAGCAGTTTTTGTAAGCTTCCCCGGGTTTGTGCCTTGGCAAAGTTGTACCTCTGAGGTTTTACTCTTTTTTTTTTTTTTTGACAAGCCATCAAGTACACCTTGCATAAACAGGTGTGCACTATCCTATATTCAATCACAAATAATTTCAGTCTACAACAAGAAAATAGGGAGAAAGTGAAGGGGTCGGAACACTTTCCGAAGGAACTGCACATACAGTACGCCACAAAGAGTCAGGAAGAAATGCATAATACAGCACAGAGACAAAGTAAAAGACAGAGAAGCATAGATTTCCATCATCGGGTCGACTGAAGCACATAAAAACACACAGACACGCCGACACGTACACACTCAATCAAACGCAGGGCCTACGCGCGTGCACGAACACAAACAATCAGAGCGGCGTTTTCTTCCGAAACTCCCAGCAGAAGCTGTCGCCGGTCATCAGTCAAGCGTGGGAGGGTAGTGATCAGAGTGATCTGCTGCATGTCAGTGTATGCGCTCGCTGCTTCGGGAACAGGCCCTAGGGCCGCCTCTGAACCCCCCCCCCCCCCCCCCCCCCCCCCCCCCCCCCCCCCCCCCCCCCCCCCCCCCCCCCCCCCCCCCCCCCCCCCCCCCCCCCCCCCCCCCCCCCCCCCCCCCCCCCCCCCCCCCCCCCCCCCGCACCCAACCCTTAACACACACAAGGCAGCCGTGCTCCAGGCCCGCTCGGCAAGCCCGCCGTTGCCCTGTTGCTTTACCGGGACACATTTATCTTTGGTTTCTCCCTCCTGCATGTTCCACCTTGATTGAATACTGCTTTGGGCCACACGGAACAGCCTCTATAGCATTCACATTAAATGGCACCGGGGAGTGGAACAGTGCATTGCTGTGACTATCATTGTTTCCGGTTGCTATGGCGCCTTTGTGGCAGCCTTGGCGGATCGCGCTGCTATTTTGACAGCATTTTATTGATTTTTGCATTTGGTATCGGCATTTCTTCTTCAGCAATTTCTTGTTTTTGAGTTGCTAATCAAATGCTGATCAGTTATATATAATACATATATATATATATATATATGTGTATATGTATATATTAAATTCACTACAAATTGAGGGAAAGATTTGTAGAAACTCCTGCTGTAGCACCGCTGTATCCCGCGAAAGCCAAACGCTACGTGTGACAGTCACCAGGCAAGTATGGCGGTACTCGTCAGATATTTCGGGAAGGCTTGGCTGCCTCGGGACCTGGACAGCTTCCGTCATTGATGGAACCGTGAATTCTGCTCTTCATCTCGGAATGCTAAAGGAGAATGACAGCATGCCGTGAGACAATGATCCAGTGCACACAAGAAAGTATGTCGTAATGGCCAGACCAATGTTGTGTTAATTAAGTCCAATTAATACAGTGGTGGCAGGACCTGAACCTCCTTTTAGGTACTATATGTTTTCCACTTGACGCCGATCAAGAAAAAGTCCTCCTGAATCACTCCTGTTGAATCCTTTGTCTATTTACATTCAATTGTTAGATGTGACTGTTTGCTCATCCCTGGGCGTTTGTCTGGGCGACGCCGTTGGCACTCGAGAGGATCCTTGAACAAACGGACAAATACGGAGTCAAATTCAATCTCTAGTGTCCGTTAGTGCCTCAGGCAGAATTACACTACAATTTCCAATTCGATGTCACCGGCGTGTCGGGGGTTTCCGGTGCATCGCCGGAAGATTTTCCCGCGTGAACAAGAGAGAATTTTGTGATAGAATTAGTGCCGTGTGAGGAGCAAAGCACGCTCGTCTGGTTCCTGTGGGTCTGGCAGCAGGGGGGGGGACGAGGTAATGGCAACACTGATGAAGTGTATAAATCAGTGACGGCAGGAAGCACACCTACCCACGCACACATGTAGCGCCTAAATATTTCTAAGAACAGCGGAGCTGAAGGTTTCTTTTGTATTAGTCGTCGAAAATAGAACCCAAATTAGGTTATGTTGAATTTTAACAGATTTTCTTCAAAACCACACCCAGGCCAGTTGCTTGTATTACTGTGTGTTTTTTGATTCTGGATTCTTTTTTGATGCTGGATTCTTCAGGATAGACAAAAAAAAAAAACACCACATCCATGTTCCAATACAACGACTTTGAATTGCACCTGGGATTAAATTGTTGTATTTGAAACAACATACACTCAGGGCGGCATAATTGAGCGTGGTGTCAGTGTTGAACCGACACTAATCTCGCACGCCAACCGTCATTTAGATCCGTACGTTATCGCTCTTGTAGTTATTTCCGCTTGTTGTTTTTGAAAAACAGTGCGTCGGTGTAAAATGCGAGTGCCATACTTCAACTTTGGCCGTGGGGTGTTTTACTTCTGTCAAGATTATCCAGTCTTCATACCGACGGGTCATGTTGTCAAGCCAGCTAACGTCCTGTCATGCTTTCTTGTCCTTGCTTACGAATGGAGCAGCAAACCAGATAGGTAAGTGCAAATCGGTGTAAACTGTTAAAGTTGCCATAACACTCACTTCCCCCCCGCCTATTCCCAGCTTTGTCTCTAAGCAGCCATTTTCTACCTTTCAGCTTGCAGGGCAGCGTTCATTTATTCAATTATTACAGGAAATTAGTTTCAACTGCTGAACACGAACACACTGTCATGAGTCTGCCGTGTCGATTAATTGAATACAGACCCAAGTGCCTAATGATTGTATTTGAATTTACACCGTGTTTTTGATCAGCCAGCACAGTCCACCATTTCATGTGAGACGCATTGTAACATCCTTATTTTCCATTGACCAAATATTTTACTGTCCTGTCTATTTCAATACAAAGGTCAATGTGTTGATGCCCACGGCCCTTAAAAACCCCAGTTTCCTAGGCTCCATTTTAATTTCATGTCTCACTGTTTTTGCTTTTACCTCAGGAGACAGCTTAACTTTCCACCTTACGATACACCTGCATGCAGTACAATACCAAGACAGCCGCACCTCACATCTCCGTCATTTTCAAAATGCTACTTGGCATGAACATGAATTGATTATTTCATGCTCACATTCCCCAATGGATATTGCAAATTGTTTGGATGCATGACTCACTCTGCATGGTCCCATATGTCTGTTGAAACGCATGGAACGATGACTTATGAGGGTTTTATTGACCCATTTTACCCGTTGTTGTTCTTCATGACCAATGAACTAAGGAACCTGACTATTGACACAAGCTATGTTGCTTCCCATAATGCAAAGGTCACAAGTCAGTGATTTCCGTGCAGTAAAGAGGTCAAATTGTGATCCGCTACCTTCAGGAAACAATTCAAGGAGAGTGATAGTCGACTTTGCGGTCTGGCCTCCTCGATAGAAATATAGAATGTAGTCTTATTCAGTCTGGACAGATTACATTGTCAAAGCTCTGGGAGAATACATTGCTTTCTACATAAGTTGGAATAGGACCCGCATTGTCTCCAGTGAAGCTGGGTTAATATTACTGCTGTGTAGGTTGATGCCAAGTATAGGATATTAGTCTTTGGTCACGTTTGTTAAGAACGTACGATCTTAGTTAGGATGGCAATCCTCACACATTTATATAGGGGCATTGCTACCCAGAATTCAACAGAGTAATATAAGTCAAGTGGCTAATTACGGTCACAAGCTTTGGCAGAACGCAACTTTATGTGAACGTGACTTTCTGTAAACAAAAACAAACAGATTTTCTGTTGTATTACAAAGTATACGTGCATATGGTAATTCCACACACATCTTGTTATGCATGATATTTAGACCCCCGTTATCGTAATGAGTAAATCACTGAGCTTTAGCGTTATGGCTCTAGAATGGCACCTCTGATAACTCTTCATGAACATTAAGATATGTTATGCCTAAAAATAAATGACAAAACAATGATGACAGATTACAATAAGACCTACTGTGCATGGTATAAGACACATTAGGCTGAGAGACCTACCGTATGTGGTATAAGACACATTAGGCTTAGAGACCTACCGTATGTGGTATAAGACACATTAGGCTGAGAGACTTACTGTATGTGGTATAAGACACATTAGGCTGAGAGACTTACTGTATGTGGTATAAGACACATTAGGCTGAGAGACTTACTGTATGTAGTATAAGATATATTAGGCTGCGACACTTACTGTATGTGGTATAAGACATATTAGGCTAAGAGACCTACTGTACGTGGTATAGAAAACATTCCAATGACATGCCTACTTTGTGGTATATGTAGGTTACCAGTAAGACGTATTGGAACATACCGTATAAACATGTTACATGTGGTCCTTTCCGTTATGGAAACATCGCTGACGAGGACAAATGAAATGTATAAAGGATAAAATAACACTATGGATGTTGTCATTTTCCCCGCAGGAAAAGGGCGGAGTCCGAAGCTAGAAAAGGAAGTCTGCCTAACAGTAAAGAGATGCCTTCCCATCACCCCACCGACCCTGTTGAGCTACGACGCATGAATTTCCAAACACCTGGTGAGGGATTCATATAACACACCATCTCTTCCATCTCACTCGCCTTGAAAGCAAAACAAATTCACATAAGCAATCGCCGGGCTTCGTGAAGCAGAGAGGCCATTGTTTAATTAGACGATCACACTTCATTATCCTCACCTGACTGTGTAGGCAAAGGAGCGGAATTAACAGGAGTCGGGTTTGTTAAAACTGTTATCGGTGGCGAGTCTAAATGTCCCCTCTCCGGAAACGATTTGGCTTATGCGTCGCCTTTTTTAAAAGTCAACACCCAAATGCTACACAAACACTTCTTACAGAGTTCCTGTGACATTCCGGGAGGTCGGCGTGTTCAAGCTGTGACGGGACATGAAGGGAAATGGGCAGGTGGCTGACGAACAGCGCGGCAGGTCAATGCAGACAAACTCCTCCCCAGGGACGAACGGAGAAAGAGAGCAGAGCGAAGCGCTTGAGACTAGGGCAAGGCTCGTGGCGGTTGGCCTCATCCGTCTTCAAGGGTCACCTCTTTATGGTGCAGCCTTTGCCAAAGCTAACACCCGGTCTCCACACGGTGACGACGTAGCATTTTGGAGGTAAAGGCTACAGGATCGTGTCGCCATAGTTTCACATCCTGTACGCGAGGCTGTGGACGGCAGGGCGAAGAGCCGACCATTGACAAGCTGTGAACACGAACGCCCCCCCCCACGCCTCTTGGTCTTTCACGGCGAGGTGAACCGCGCTCGTGCCTCGGCTGTTTCGTCCGAAAGAGAGCGTCTGCATTTTTCCCCCCCAAATACCTTTTTCTGAGCGAAGAGACACCCGTTTCGGAGTTCTCTCGGCAGCTAGACCAATGGGTCTGGTGCTCAGGGACAGCCAATAATGTTGTGATATTAAAACCATATTTTTTCAGGTCAGCTCGTTTGGAAGGGGAATATATTATCCTTGCCGCTGGCTGTTTGTTTTTTTTATGACAATGCATATTTATGAAGCCCCCTACTCTCACTAAAGTTACTTCCATTACCAGTCATTTCAAACTTGGCGTGAGGGGAGTGTTTTTTTCCCTCTTAGTTTTCTCTTTGAGAAGGGGAATTTAAAACGATCTCAACGCCACGCTTTCCCCATTCCGGAATCCTCTACAACCATCTTGATAAGTCTCAAACGCCCTCATCATTTCCCAAAGAGCCTGTTATAGTGGCTCTTGACTTGCCGGAGAGTTCCGAATATCTTTCCCTCCCTGTTTTACGGTTTCCTCTCCAACTCCTAGAGGTGTTACATTTGACTGCCTCTCTTCCCTTCCTCACTCGCTCCCTCTCTCCATCCTCCCACCTTTCGCGTTGCTGGTCCTTAATGCACATTTCCATCTTGAGGATGCTTAATGTGTGGATGGTGCCACGCGGCGAAAAAGGCAGTTCTATTGTCAACCAGTGGCTAAAAATGGGTTTTGAGTGTTAGGGGCTGATAGAAATACACTGTCAGAGAGAGATAGAGAAAGCGAGTGATAGCCCGGCAGAAAAGAGGCCCCGCTTTTTCCATTAGCTAATGCCCACTTGGGTTATCATGTAGATGAAAAGAACACTGATCAACCCGCATAGGCGGGCGAGTGGGAAAACCACTGCTCGCGTCGCAGCTATTATGAAACCTCGACTAGCTGGGAAGAGGTGTCCTGAGTCAACGTTTTGAAGCCTTAACATGCAGACACACGAAATGACAGCTCAAAACGGTCGAGAATATTGCAACGCCTGGAATTTGCTCATGTGGGACACTGGGTCGTCCGCACGAACTCCCACGACTCGGGTGTGTTGTTGGTTGTGGTGGATGACGGCGTCTGCGGCGCCACTCCAGGTGCTCCTGTGCGTGTCCGATTGGGTCGAGATCCGGTGACTGAAAGGGTCACAGCGAGTCATGAAGCGCAAGTAAGCTGAAGCGGTCTATGTCACTGAAGCTTCCGACACGTGTCTATAAGTCAAGGAGAGTTCTTCTGACCCTGGCACCAACACTTTTAGGTGACAGGCACCGCTGGGGATTTGTAATCTTGACCCTAAACATGATGGGTACACCCCAATTCACTCAATCCAAGTGTTCCCTTTAACGTCGGCGGTTACCTGTACGTGATGTGCCTCATTCTACTCCGCCCAATCTTCCTCCACTGCTCCCGTCGCAGTCCTCTCACTCACCAAACAAGATAGGCGGTGTACATTGTTAGCCTGCAGTTCTAACACTATTTACATTCAACAATGTCAGTTCTAAAGTCCACACAAGTTCTTCATGCAAGGTGAAGCTTCCTGCCTGCAGACGCCGAATTATATCAGATGGTCTGAATGGATCTCATTATGATAGGATTGTGTGTTCACTTGATTCAGTTTCTCTGTGTCTCCGGAAATTCTGTCCACGCCTCCCTATTTTGTTGAGTGTTTTTATGTCCCACCTCCCCCACACCTTTACGCGCGGTGACGCGTAGGCTAGCGCCTAGCTTTTCTCTGCGTGTGCTACTAACTTATCTTTGTGACATTTAGTTGACGGAATGTATGGCTATAGTCTCCGTCAGTCACATACCACGACCGTTTCTTCCCCCTAAACCTAAATAATCATCACATTGCTCAACGATTGTCTACGACTTTGTATTTACGCCGCCGTTTCCTCCGCAGGCTCAGGTGACCGCGGTTACCCCAGTAATCTCCATTCGTCAAGTTAGTTGGTCTTGTTTATGCATTCGCCACATTCTTTCTTTCTCTCTTTCGTTCTGAACCATTGTTTTTCACCCCGCTCACCTTTTCAATTCTATGTAGGCATTTTGACCCCCCCACCCGTCTAATTGACACACATTCATGGCAATATCATCCATCGCAGAAGGCAGAGTTTAAATGTGACACACCCAAGTAACATTACCCAAAGCAGAAGACATGCGGGCTTAACCTCATTTTGTTTATATCGTTTTTGTCTGTGCATTTGTTTGTGGGTCTTCCGTCATGCTAACTTCCGCCGGCCACATTGGTGTGAATAACATTCTTCTCTCACTGTAGGAAGTGTTACAGGAAGTGAAGCGTGCTCGATGACTTCTCATTGGCTTCCTTTCGTGTCCTTCCTTTCGTGTCCATATCTTATGAGCATGCCACTTGCTTTGAGTGAAAACACGGGCCTAATGACGATCCACTTCTTCATCCCTGTGTTACACACATGCTGCTTTTTCACCAGTTGTAACCGTGTTAGCAACCCCTCACCCCTGGTGACTGACCCCTCATCCGTTTGATTGACAGGCATGGCCAGCCACCCACCAATCCCCGTGCTTGACCTGGCTGATCACCTGGAGCGATTAAAAGCCAACGACAACCTGAAGTTTTCGCAGGAATACGAGGTAAAAATGAGACCCATATCTTTATGCATATTTAGGTCAGATCGGAGCCGTTATCTGAGAAAGATGAATGTTTTTCCAATTAGCTAGGATGCCATCTATAAAGATGCTATCTACGCGCTTGTTAGCATATGCCAACCCATCAGTGTAGCCTGGTGTTTCCGTGGCATTTTGGATGCCCGCTTAACTCTTTGTGTCACCCTTTGTGCAATGTGTCAGGGAGTGTATTTAAGCCTCAAGTTTCGCCATGTAATGTTATTTTCCGGGAACCCTTTAATCTGGTCATTACAGAAGTGTCACACTCCTGCCACCCTGCTGTTCAGGAAAGCCAATCTTCACATGGCAGCTGGCATTCGTAAAAAAATAAATAAAAATGAATCCAGGAAGGTCCCAAATCCCCCGTATCCGTCCAATCTGCCAAATGCAAAGTGAAACAGTTGTCCGGTCGCTGCTGCCTTGATTGAAAGCCCCCTTCCGCCGCCGCATCGCCGGTATCTGTGAACGCCAATCATTTTGCCATTTAATATGGCCGCCGCTCGTAAAAGGTCAGCCGTCTCGCCAAGGCACCATAATCTCATTAGCCCCGCAGACGATGGCGCGGGTACTCTAGTCGGCTCGGAATTTGCCAAAGTCTCTCATCTTCTACCAGCGCGTTCAGCGTGTTCTCGACAACGTAATCGCATTTCCGTGATTTCATCTGCCTATGAAACCTAGTGGGTTTGATTGATTGGAGAGCGGCAGGGGACAAAAGTGAAGTTACTGTTGCCAGGTTTTCTCCCCTCCCCCACACCCTCAGTACTCTCGGCAGTCACTCCGCAAACGTGAAATTAAATACCTTTTAAAGCCCAATAAAACTCCCCCTCGGTTTCCCCGGTGCTGCTTGCAGTGGCAAGATGGATTCTGTGTGGAACACAATCGGAGTAAATCTAAATAGATGGACTTCTGCACGTCTGAATGTCAGGGAATCTGTGGAATTGTTCTAGCGTGCCGGGGTCCTTTCCAGGGCATTGTGCGTGATGGAACTGCAGTCAACTAATTTCTATCTCTTTCCCATCTCATTTTTTGGTTTCTTTTCTCTCACCGCTTTTCTCTCTCTCTCCTCTCCCTCCCTCGACCTGCTGCGCCACGATCACTCGGAACCATGAGCTCACAATGTCGCCGGCAGCCAAGCTTCCCTCGACCATTATTGCAGCTTAAGTACATTGAATTTTAATTCAGAGGCGGGTATTTTTCGCGAGAAATAGAAAGTAATTTTCTGAGCACAATACATTTTTCATTTTCACGAGCGCTGTGGCACCCGGCTGGTTTCAAATGTACGCATAAAACGTGGCTGCTTTGCCAAAGGTTTGTCCTGACTGACCCACGCTGCATTTCGATCCACAGTGTGGATTCTGCGGATAATATATGTCTCCCATGTGGGATGGGAGTTGGGGTCTTATTTCCGTTGTATACATCTGGTGTTTTCTGAGTAAATCGCCCAAATGTTGAGTTTTTTCCCGTAAGAACAAATCTGAGTGACTTCATCCAAGATCCTGACCCATGCCAATCAGGGACAGAGAAGCATACTTTGGCTGCACATTCGAGATAGTTTTTCAGTTTCGGTACATTTACAGTGCATCCTCCCCCCATCCTCCCCCCATCACTTACCTTACGTGGATGAATTCTGATCACTCATCGAAGGTTGTTGGGGGTGTGAGATATTTTTTATTGAAGTAACTAGTTGTACAACATTATACAGCCCGTTTCTTTTGCGGTGGGCCCATTTTTAAACTAGTCTTTAGAAATATTTAAGATGATTCTGTTGGTTCTACTCCATCTTCTGGGTGCTGTAAACTCGAACCCAATTGGACCAAGGACCGTGGAATGCCATCTCTTGTGGACAGAATGTAATAAATAATAACATTGATCTAGGGGAAAATGACCAACTAGTCAAGAACAGTGCCTGGTCAAGAACAGAGTGAGGGAAAGTTCACTGCTTCAAACGTCTAGTTGAAAAAAACTTGTTGTGCTCAATAAATTGTAACTGCTGCTTTCTGAAGAAAAGTGCTACATGTAAGAAAAAATGTAATATAATGCAATAGGATTCTTAAGATAACAAGTCATATTCGTTTTGGAGCTTTGAACAAAACACAATTTCACAGTTGTTAGCATCATTCACCTTTTAGAAGGAAGGGAAAGTATATTTTGCAAAATGAGAGAGGGGAGTTCTTTGTTTTGGTTATCAACCTTGTTATTTCTATTATTTTAACACATAACACCATGGACTTCGTTCTGGTTATCAATCTTGTTATTACTATTCTTTTAACACATAACACCAGGGGTCTCAAACCGGTTCCACAGAGGGTCAAGTGTCTTTTTTCGGGTAAATTGGTTCCAGGTTCAGACCTAAATAACCAGATGAGGGTAGACCTAACCAATTAGTGACATAATTAATCAATCAAGTACAAGGTGAGAGTGAAAACCTGCAGACACTCGGCCATCTGTGGAACCGGTTTGAGACCCCTGCCTAACACCATGGACTTTGTTCTGGTTATCAACCTTGTTATTTCTATTATTTCAACCCATAACACCATGGACTTTGTTCTGGTTATCAACCTTGTTATTTCTATTATTTCAACCCATAACACCATGGACTTTGTTCTGGTTATCAACCTTGTTATTTCTATTATTTCAACCCATAACACCATGGACTTTGTTCTGGTTATC
>JACXGK010003651.1:0-15060 GCA_016801125.1 Novumbra hubbsi
ACAAACAATAAACCACACCGGGTGTGGTGAAAACCTAACCTAAGTAGGCTCCCCAATCAGAGTCAACTGAATGCAGCTGCTCTGACTGGGGAGCCCACAATGGCATGGAGATGGCTAGAGGCCTCTCCATGTGCCATGCCCTGAATGGGAGCCCCAAAGCACAGAGATGGCTAGGGGCCCGCATCCAGGACATGACACTGTTCCAGAGGTGGTACACCTGATTCTTTCTACTACAGAGCCACGCTGTTGTAATATGTGCAGAATGTGTTTGGCATTGTCCTGCTAAAATAAGCAAAGCCTTCCATGAAAAAGATGTAATCTGAATATCAGCATATGTTGTTCCAAAACCTGTATATATTGTTCAGTGTTAATGGTGCCTTCTCAGATGTGCATATCACCCATGCCATGTGCACTAAGGCACCCCCATATCATTATGGATGCTGGCTTCTCAAATGTGTGCTGATATCAAGCCGGATGGTCCCCCTCCTCTTTAGCCCGGAAGGCTTCAATGATTCCTAGAAATAATTTCTAATTTTGAATGGAACTGTCCCCAGGACAGTTTCCCACCTAGCCTCAGTCCATCTTAAATTAGCTTGGGCCCAGAGAAGGCAACGACAGTTCTGAATGTTGTTTGTATGTGGTTTCTTCTTTGCACTATAGATTTTTTACTTACATTTGTGGATGCTGTGACATAATGTGTTTACAGACAATGGCTTTTGGATGTGTTCCTGAGCCCATGCAGTAATTTCTATTACAGAATCATGTCTGTATTTAATGCAGTGCTGCCTGGGAGCCTTAAGATCATGGCCATCCGATATTGGTTTTCATCCCTGTCCCTTGTGTACAGAGATTTCTTGTTGAATATCTGAATCCTCAAATTATATTATCATGAGATCCCCAAACTTTTAGCAAATTTGCCCGCACAGTCTTTCACAGAGTGGTGAACCCCTCCCCATCTTTACTTCTAAAAGGCTTATCCTCTCTGGGCTGCTTGTTTGATACCCAATCATGTTAGTGACCTGTTGCCAATTGACCTAATTAGTTGTGAGATGTTCTTCCGGGTGTTTTTTAGCAGTAAACAACTTTTCCAGTCTTTTGTTGCCTCTGTTCCAACTTTTTTCAAGCTTGTTGCTGGCGTTTCATATAATTTTTTTAAGAAACAATAACATTTCCCAGTTTCTACATTTGATTTGTTGTCTTTGTTCTATTGCATATGGGTTTCAATAATTTTCACATCATTGCAAACAGTTTTTCTTTACATTTTACAACTTCTGTGGAAACAGAGTTGTAGTAAAATCCAAAATGTTACATTACTCTGATTTCTGCCATAATTTTTATGCATGTCATTATAGAACAGCCTTCGTGCTATGGGAATCATGGAGAATATGTGCCCTGGGGTCTTATATTAGCGGAGCAGCTGTTTGGACAGTAAGAAAGCATTAGATTAATTGTTTTCTGATGGTTTCCCATGATGTCTTGCTGGGGGTTTTTCTCTAGATGGCGATGTTTGAGGCAAGTGAAGTTTTAAAAGGAATGGGCCTGTGTGTTAGGCGAGGCAGCAAGAGGCACAAACAGCAGGAATGGACTCAACTTGCAAGCATCATCTATTTCATGTCTGAAATAGAAATAAATACACCTCAGGGTCATGAATCAATGTCCTCATTAAGGAGAAAAGTTTTCTTGAAAAAGTAATACAGAATGTTCCAATTTCAGTGGTTGCAACATATTAAACCAAACTTATTTTCTAAAAATCAAACCGCTAAATGTTTTAATTTAAGAACAACATAAAATATTACCTAATTGAATTACAAAATCTTATGTACCGCTCTGGAAAGAAATGTGGCCACTGCACCTAGTCCTGCCATGACTTTCAGGGTTGTGAAGCTCTCAAAATACAGTCGGGGTCACAGAGGTGCTAATTCTGTGTTAATCTTTTAGGCTTTACTTTTGCAGAATTAAGTAACAATCCTGTTGAGTGTCTGTACATCCTTGTTGTTCAGCTTTAACCACTTTTCCTCTTTGGTGATGCAATTTGTCCGTGTTCGACATAACCTGCCATAATATTTGAGACTGTTCCCCTTGACACATTAATGAAAAGCAGTTTTTTGTGATCGATGCACCTGCAATTTGATGCAATCATTTAGCCTGCTTGGAACTCTGTTAGTTGCCTTGCTGTGAAAACTCTTTTTATGGCTGTCCTGCTAATTAGAAATCAATCTAATGTGACCTCTGCAGCTGTGTTTGTATATGTTGATTAGTTCCTTCCTTCAAGTACTTTTCTGTGTGGTGTTTTAGTTATTTTTATAATTGTATTAATATTTATCGCCTTGTGTCTTATTGAATATGTATGAGCTGATGCTTATGAAAGGAATGAAAATGTCAACCACTTCAGTCCAGTTTTTTAAGTAACAATTTTAAATCTGCCTTTATTTTTACTCCATAGGTTTTACGATACTTCGACTACGTGTTCACGGGTGTCTTTACGTTTGAAATGATAATTAAGGTGAGTTTGACTTCAAAAACTGTATTTTCTATTGATAGGAGAAACAGTACCATCATTTAGCATTGGATGGGGAAAATAGAACAGATATTTTAGGCTGGGTGTTTTTGTAAAAGCACTTTGTGACAACTGCTGATGTAAAAAGGGCTTTATAAATAAATTTGATTGATTGATTGATGTTGGATCATGATTTGATCTTTGTTTGAAAAATACTGTGGCAAAAAGAAAAGTACGTTTTGTAATTCATGAGGTTTATAATTAATGGACTCATCTTCTATGGGTTCATATATTTTGTTATGCCAAATTATATCTTAACTTTTATGAAATTTGTAAGCCTTTTCCAGAGAAAATGGAAAATCAGATTGACAAAAAGTTTGTTTGTTTGGTTAATTAACCGTGAGGTTACTGGTTTATTTGACAGATGATTGACCAGGGCTTGATTCTGCATGATGGCTCATATTTCCGGGATTTATGGAACATCCTGGACTTCATCGTTGTGGTTGGAGCTCTAGTGGCATTTGCCCTCACGTAAGTCATATGGCTTTGCATAGGTTTTTACTTCTTGTCTCAAAAAAGTTTCCTTTGTGAAACACGTTTTTCCCCACATCATGAGATGTAATGTTATTTTTCCCTTTCTTCCTCTGCTTTCTGTTGCTGGGACTGCCAGGAATGTGTTGGGGTAAAATAAAACTTGCTTCAACTTTCGTTCTGCGCTTTTCTCAACCGGCCACTCTGTAGTACATACAGATTCCATTAAAATATAAAGAAACATAACGCACATTGCTACCTCTGGTGTTATGTTTAATGTCGTTAGCTGGATTTTACAGCAACCTTTTTATGCTGTGTTTCTATTTAGAAATAACAAAGGACGGGACATCAAAACCATCAAGTCTCTTCGGGTGTTGCGTGTCCTTAGGCCTCTGAAAACCATCAAGAGACTGCCCAAACTCAAGGTTTCCTTTTCCATTAGTTTTTTCACGACTCGTGGTTACATGACCACAGGCATATGTTTAGAAAGTTTGGCCAGTGTAGCGGAATGTTCGGAGATTGTCTTTTTCCAATTCTGATGTTCTGACGTCCAAATCGCAAAGAATTGGGGAGGAGAGTGTATTCCCAGAAACTGCTATTGAGTTTCCAGACGGCCGACACAAGGAGCTCAAAGGCACTCACTCTCTCAAACCCGAGACTTGTTTAACAAGCTGCTACCAGACCAACAGCAATCAATATATCTGTTTGTCCTGGGACTGTATACTGAAATAACCATCAACAGAGTAACAAAATCCTCTTCCAGTCATTCAATATCATCCCAGTTTAAAGCTGACCTTTTTTTAAACCTACAGTATTGCTGTCTTTAACTGTTTTGGAATTGCCTTCTCTCATGTTTCCCACTGGGCACCAGGAAGCCTAGTGATTCTGACCATTAACTGAAAGGTTGTTGGTTAGAATCCCCAGCCAGCAAGGTTTTGTCCCTGAGGATGGCAAGTTAACGCTAGGTGCTCCAAGGTCATTCCTTTAAACTAGTGTGTTCAGGGTCAATGTGGTAGGGGAGAAACCCTTAGTCATCTGTCTGCGTGTGTAGGCGGTGTTTGACTGCGTGGTGACCTCTCTGAAGAACGTCTTCAACATCCTCATCGTCTACAAGCTCTTCATGTTCATATTTGCTGTCATCGCGGTGCAGCTCTTCAAAGGGAAGTTCTTCTACTGCTCGGACGGATCCAAAGACACTGAGAAGGACTGCCAGTGAGTTCCGCTTTATGTGTTTACTCACACCAGGGCCACTGACTCTCATACCAACATGGCTATTAAATCATCCGCACCTTCCAGTTTGCTAGTTTATCCCCTCTGAACTCTTTGCACAAGTCTCTAGCCCTCATACCGTTATGGCAGGCTAATTCTCCCCCTCAGTTAATTATTCATCTGCTGTCAATGGGAATTTGTAGATTATATTATATTTGATATATATATATCAAATATAATATCAAATATTTGATATACATATATATATATATATATGTGTGTATATAGGTTTTTAAAGTCGGGTCAACTTTTCTGACTTTTTGGAGACCGTCAGCCTTTTGACTGTCCATTTCTAATGTCTATGGGTTGTCTATTGTTAAACAGTGTCTGTGTCTTACTACCAGGGGCTTTTACATTGACTATGAGAAAGACAAGAAGGAGGTGAAGAGGAGGGAGTGGAGGAGACATGACTTCCACTATGACAACGTTGTCTGGGCTCTTCTTACACTGTTCACTGTGTCCACTGGGGAGGGCTGGCCGCAGTGAGTCAAGCTTTCTCAACGCGTGCACACACACACACTCACACGCACTGTTCACTATGTCACATTAGTAGATCTGTGCTGAGGGCAGTGTGTGTGTGTGTCCAGGGTCCTACAACACTCCGTTGACGTGACTGAGGAAGACAGAGGACCAAGCCGGGGCAACAGGATGGAGATGTCCATCTTCTACGTCATCTACTTCGTGGTCTTTCCCTTCTTCTTCGTCAACATCTTTGTGGCTCTCATCATCATCACCTTCCAGGAGCAGGGCGACAAGATGATGGAAGAGTGCAGCTTGGAGAAGAACGAGGTGATGGAGTCACACTTTACACAGAACTCTAAAAGAAACAAAATGGAACCCAGACATTCCTTTAGAACTGTAGGCTTTCTGCTTATAAAAGGTTCACCTATGTGTTTGTAATGTAGTTTGCTGATGGAATTTAGCACACTCATCAAAGTTGCCCTGACTGGGCTTTAAGACTTAACTCGCTCAGTCCTGATAGCTGAGAAGAGCACACTGGAAAGCTGCTGGTAAATATACAGGAGTAGTGAGAGTTTCATTCTAGACTCAAACAGTCCCTCCTACCAGGTTTCCCTCAACCAATATTGACCAGAAGGTTCCCAGCATTTCACAAAGGAATGTGTCTGCTCCAAAAAATAAATATAAGGTGTTTTCCAGAGCTAGTTGCTGCATGTTAATTCTCTGTTAACTTTGTTAACAGAGTTAATTCTTTTCCAACCGTTGTTTGTGTTTGTTTTCATTTACAGAGAGCCTGCATTGACTTTGCAATAGGTGCCAAACCCCTGACCCGCTACATGCCCCAGAACAGACAGACGTTCCAGTATCGCCTCTGGCACTTTGTGGTGTCGCCGTCCTTTGAGTACACTGTGTTGGCCATGATCGCACTCAACACCATTGTTCTGATGATGAAGGTCTGCATAATGATTACAGACAAAAAACACACATCTGTATGAACATTAGTGAAACAGTCCCTCTGGGACAGAGGGAACCAGTTGTTGTAGCTGATCGGTGTTGTAAGATTCATGTTACTCTACCAAGCACTGCGGGGCTCTATTTAACAGCCTGGACTATTTTTCTTCACATCTTCTTTCCCCTTGAGAGTCTCATTTATTCCAAGATCAGGTCTTCAGACAGACGGAGTGAGGTAGCTATTAGATGGAGTAGAGGATGACTCCGCATCTATTAAATATTGATCTACATCCACCAGCTAGTGTTTAACATGCCATTAACTCGAAGGAATGGCTTCTTTTTATAGTCTCACTTTAGCTTTATGCATTCTTATTCATCGGAAGAAATCTGTTATGAGCCTGTGGTTTTTGATCCTCGGTAATATGGCAATTAAGTGAGGTGGTGTGATTTTGGTTGACTTCGCCTCATGATAAATGTTGTTGTGACGCCTCCCTTGGAGGTCTGCATGCTTTTTCATTTTCCCCCAAAAATCGGAATGGACCACTGGCCGCCTAGTGGCCAGACTTTTGGTGGGCGTTGCATTTCTTAAACTCTGTTCCACATGCCCTGCCAGTTCTACATTTCATGTTATAGTCACAGGTGTTTAGACTGGACACTATATTTGGCAGAGTTGTTTTATATACTAGTTTACAACAAAGAAATTGTTAGCTAAAACAAAAGGGTAAACTTAATTGTTTTTAAAACAAATTATAAACTTAGAATACACTATACACAAAAGCAGCAAACACGTGTTTTAAGTAGTTCTGATTGCCATACAGTCTCAGTGCCGTTCTGTTGGTGTGGGAGTGCCTTATATTAATATAGTGATCACCGACAAACTTCTGCCCAAGCAAGGCACTGGTTAGATGTTTAGCAAAGCAACCCAGATATTGAAATGATCCTTAACCCTTGGGAAGCCTGTTTTTGAAGACTGAAATTGTGTCTCTCATTTATTCTAATGGTTTATGTTGTTTAATAGGGTGTTGTCTTTTTCATGTGCAATGGCAGTATTACTCGGCTCCACCAGCATACGAGGCTGTGCTGAAACACCTGAACACAGCCTTTACTGTGCTTTTCTCTGTGGAATGTATCCTCAAGATCATGGCTTTTGGATTTCTGGTGAGGAACGAGTTCACATACTGATTTGATACTCTTAGCGATGCTATAAACATTAACATCTACTCACTGATGAATGGATGCTTTACCCTCTTCTCTAGAACTACTTTCGAGACACTTGGAATATATTTGATTTCATCACTGTCTTGGGGAGCATCACAGAAATAGTGGTGGACTTGCAGGTAACAATGCCCCACCGAGAATCAATTTAAAGTGGATCGTCTAGTCGTTTCCAAAGGGTGTACTGTAAATCCCTTGTCTCTACGCTGTTTCAATTTAGTCAATAGAGACATTCAACATGGGTTTCCTGAAGCTGTTCCGAGCCGCTCGGCTGATCAAGCTACTGAGGCAGGGCTACACCATCCGGATCCTTCTCTGGACATTTGTTCAGTCCTTTAAGGTGAGCCAACCTCACGACAGAGCGCTGATGGCAGTGGGTGTGACCACGCTGACTTCATACTGACTGGTTTTCCAGGCGCTCCCCTACGTCTGCCTGCTCATCGCCATGCTTTTCTTCATCTACGCCATCATCGGGATGCAGGTAGGGCGTGTCTCACACCCCGGGCGCTTCCTGCCGCGTTCTGGGTTTGTCCTTGCACGGTGGGACTGCGTGGGTTTTGAGTGCATAATACCTCAGACAATATACGTGCCTGAACACTCCACCAGGTTTTTGGAAACATCCGACTTGATGAGGAGACCCACATCACTCAGCACAACAACTTCAGGACCTTCTTCGGAGCTCTGATGTTGCTTTTCAGGTAGGGTGGGAGTCGCTGCTACGTGTCACGTTGTGGCAGCTCGCCCCCTCCGTCTAAGGCAACCGACCGCTGTTTGTCTGCAGGAGTGCCACGGGGGAGTCGTGGCAGGAGATCATGCTGTCGTGTTTAGGGGGGCAGAAGTGTGAGCCGGACCCCTTGGCTCTGCCATCGGACCACGAGGAGCGCTGCGGAACCGAGTTTGCCTACTTCTACTTTGTCTCCTTCGTGTTCTTCAGTTCGTTTCTGGTAAGAGTCCTCTGCACTACGAGTCCTCTACGCTTACCGGAGTAGAGCAGAGGACGTTGAAGGAGACATTGCCACGCTACGTCCTCACTTGGATACATGCCAGCCGTTGCGGAAGCTCTTCGTCCTGTTACCTGCTCTGCTCCACGTTTCAGATGCTGAATCTGTTCGTGGCTGTGATCATGGACAACTTTGAGTATCTAACCCGGGATTCCTCCATCTTGGGGCCTCATCACCTGGATGAGTTTGTTCGTATCTGGGGTGAATATGACCGAGCTGCTAGGTAAGTTAAATGCTTAACAAAAACATAACTAAACACATTACAAAAGCCTATTTATGAATGATTTACTACTTCACAATTATTAAACATTTTGGCCTTCCATACCAAAACATTTGAAAACCGTGTTGCATTGCAGTTTTGGCCATTGCTGCCCAGTGTTTCACAATGCTTTGCTTTCCAGATTTTTTATGTTGGCATTCCAGGAAAGCTGAATCTGTGTTCATTGTTAACTACAGAAATGTGTTCTTTCCAGTGGAAGGATTCACTATAAGGAGATGTACAAGGTAGTGCGCACTATTTCCCCTCCCCTGGGCTTTGGAAAGAACTGCCCCTACAGGGTGGCCTGCAAGGTTTGGCTCCCCCCCACTACGCGTCTATCCCTCCCCCACTTCTTCCACTGGGATCTTTCCTCTGCCCTCCTGTAATCCTCTGCACCAGTCATCAATACTCCACTACTTCTATGTTAATTGTTTTTTCTCTGGCTCTAGAACCAATATTTACTGGGCTATGGCTTCAGGACTCAAAGAGACAGGCCTTCACATCCTCTAGCATACAGCATGTTATTTGGATGAAGGCGATGGGTAGCCTAGTGGTAAAAGCCAGTGGCCACTAAATAAACGTTTTCTTGGTTTGAATATCCAAGCTGTCAAGGTTGTTATGCTCTGGCGCTAGACTGTTAATCTTATTTGCTGTAGGTCTACTAAATGAGACTAACTGAGTCTTGTGATACCCTGTCTTTCAATGCTTGGTTGGATCTGGCACATCTGAGTTGTCTGACGGTAGCAGAGTGGAATTGTTAGAATGGGTTACAGCGGAGAATCATTAAAGGAAGACTCAGCAAAATTATGTAATTGCTTAAGGCAACAGCACCTCACTGTAACAGTGTGAGCCAAACCTGTCCATATGCACCTTAATTGAAGACAGGCTAATACAAATGGCTGCAATGGAATAATTTTAGTGGTATCAAACGTATGCGTAGCATGTGTTCTGTTCCCCTCAGTTTCATCTATTCCAGACAATATTACGAGCAACTGTGATTACTGTATGAGGGTGACGTTGTGTTTTAATATCTTCAATTCCATTGGTGTCAACATCATTTTGTAGAGCTACAGGTTTAGGGTGGCTGGTCAATTTCTCCCAGATCCACAGGGCGCCCCGTCATCCCCTATTAATATTAATGTTTCTTCCCCCCTCTGGTTTCTATGCTGTCTGCTGTCTGCATAGAAAGAGACTACCACCTGACTGTAGGCCTGCATTTTCCTTTCTGCATAACATCATTAAATAAACCTTTCTATGATCTCACTTCCATTTTCATGTGCGTTTCTTTCTCCATTTCTTGGATATGCCTTCCCCACCCTTCCGCCTCTTCACTTGACTTGCTGCCCGCCTCCACCCCAGCGGGCGTATTCATTACACAGACATGTATGAGATGTTGACCCACATGTCGCCACCCCTTGGGCTTGGCAAGAAATGCCCCTCCAAACTGGCTTACAAGGTAGACCAAAAACAAACACTTGTCAGCGCTTAGGTCAGTGGTGACCGCTAACTTGGTGTGCTCGCTGTTCCACGTACCGGATCATCCTAGCTTCCAATAAAGTGTGGTCAATGGTTGTCGTCTTTCATTTGGTAATGTGTTGCTTAAAGAGAATCTGCAGTGGTGTTGTTCATTTGGCAGAAAGGAATACACTCTGTAAAAAACTGTTTTCGCTTTGGCATTTTCTTATTTTGTGTTGGTTTGCATTTTGGCAGAGGACTGACTAAGTCATTTATGTTTTGTGTGAGCTGCTTGTGGAATAATTGACTTTCAGGGTCTGTAGGAATGCTGTTGGTTTCTAACGGGTGCAAAATTTGACATGCATTCCATAGAGCCATACTGTCCGGTGTCAGAATGTCATACAGATTACCTTGATCAGTTTCTTAATTATTACTTGTACTCATATGCATGTGCTTTCTGCCACAACCCTCTTTGCCTTTTAAGTCAAATTCTGTGTCATATGTATGCATGTACGGCAGCTGAGACAAACCTGTACCCTCTTTGTGCATGCTGTGTTGTGCATCTCTTGGCTGATAGAACATCCTTAGTACAGAATATGGATATTACATATTTTATTCATGTTAGATTGCAAATGTGGCTTGACCAGGATAATTCAGAGACTTGTAGAGTCTTAACATCAAGTAGAGACTTGACCTTTACTGTAGGATATGGATGGTTGAATAGGAATTTCAAACTCGTTTTTACAACTTGATGTTAAATGTTACTACTATCACTGTAGTCCATGGTCATAACACAGCCATTACAAATAGTATCAAAATGTTGCTAAACTGGGAATTATGCATCCCTTTTTTCGGTCTTAGAAACCATTAAACATCAAATTGTAAGATGGTGAAATTTTACACCAACGTAGCAATAAGATTTTCTCATTGCCAAGTTGTTTTTGGGTTGGTTAGTAATGATTCCTGCTTCCTTTCGTCTCCTCAACGGATGTCTTCAGAGGCTTGTACTCATGAACATGCCTGTGGATGAAGAGATGTCTGTTCACTTCACCTCCACCCTCATGGCTCTGATCCGAACTGCCCTGGAGGTCAAGATAGCCAGAGGTCTGTTTTCTCTTTTATTGTTTTTGCCTTATTCATTGGTTCAAAGTTTTTTATACATGTGCCCATTTAATACATTTTTGAAGTGACTATAGCTAAATTACTATAGTAGAGGGAAGGATCTGAAAATATGTTGTTTACTGAACTTCCACTGAACACTGGTGCTTCCAGGAGGAGAGGATCGAGGTCAGATGGACTCAGACTTACAGAAGGAGATCAGCATCATCTGGCCACATCTTTCTCAGAAGACCCTGGACTTGCTCGTCCCCATTCACAAAGGTTAGAGTGTCCAGTACCGGCATTAGCCAATGATATAGACTATAATTGCTTTTCAAAGAATTCCAAATGAGTGACCATTGATCTTACAGCCAGTCATATGACCATTGGAAAGATCTATGCTGCAATGATGATCATGGACTACTACAAGCAGAGCAAAGCCAAGAAGCTCAGACAACAGCTTGAGGAGCAGGTAAATATGTAACTATGTATTAAACCTAGGTCCGGATACATTTCAATGTCCCACAATCAACAAAAAAACGGTCAACTTTACTTACCGGATGAGCCCCCAATTTGTTACGTTCCCTACTTATCAACCAAAAGTATGTTGCTAAAATAAAAGGAAAGAAACAAAACACAAACAACCAAAAACCGAGACAAGGGATTAAAAATATTTTTCTCTAGCGTTATATTCTAGCTGTTCATTGTTGAAAAGTAGTTAGTTTGAACATGAAAATCGCAAATCAGGATGAGGTGATAATTGCTCTCACCTCTGATCACGAACCAAGCGCCTATATGTGCTTTAGCTTTAAGGTCACAGCACTAACATTAACATGGTGTTTGCCTTCAGGGGCGATGTCAATGCTAGGACATGTTTTACCTCAGCTAGAATCTACAACCGTCTCATTGGCTAACAGTGTTTTTTCCTCACCCTAGAAACACGCTCCCATGTTCCAGCGAATGGATGCGTCCTCTCTGCCGCAGGACATCCTTTGCAGTGCCAAAGCCCTCCCCTTCCTGTCCCACAGTGCTGGATCTGCCCTGTAAATATACAATTTGACTAATGTCCCTGAGTCCATATGTGTCGTACATGTTAAAAAAAACATTGTTGTAGATAGATGTGCCTCTCTAAATCTCTGTTTCTGGATCTATCCCATTAGTACCAGAGGAGGGTTTGTAGCCTTGAGTCCCATTTCCCCTCAGGAGATGTTCATGCAGCCCATGTCCCAGGCCCTGGAGGACAAAGATGATGGCTACCACCACTATCGCCAGCACAAGCTCCAGCAACATCTCCAGCAACATCTCCAGACAATGGTACAGAATGTGAGTCGGGATGACACACATACTGATCGACACACATACTGTAGCTTGACTTATCTAAGTAAGATGAGGTTCTATACAAGACAGTCAGAACCTTCCCTCCCTCCCTATGCACGAACACAGAAATTGTCATATCTGAACACACTGCACCTTTGTCTTTCCAAAAAAGTTAAAAAAGGAAAGTTTTGAGTCAGGAACTGAAGGGTTCAATTTGTAATGGTCTCTTAAATTGAACCTTTCTGTTTCTCCACAGTTCCAAAGTATCTAAAATTTTTCCAGAGCTGTACAACCACATCACAAGCTAGCAATTCCCTATTGTCAGACCATCATAAGTAAAGATGTTCCTGTTGGCATAGAATATATGTTCTTTACAGCGTGTGAGACCCGCTAGCTTGTAGGAGCATGAAATCAAGGATGCAAACTCCTATCATTCTCTCCCAAGTTCCTTCAATCTGAGATATGAGGTTGGTAGAAGATGCAGCCTTCTTCACACAAGTACTTTATTTGGTTCCATAGGGTCAGTTAGCAAAGAACACTTTGCAAGGGCCAGTGAAACTTGTTCTGCAATCCAAGTGAATCGACTTGGCAGGCTGTTATAGTGTTTGAGTAAAAAACCTACTGTCAGAATACATCCTTCATTGAGACTCAGATGTTTTTACAGGACAGTTTTTGTGAGTTTCCTTTCCATCTACAATGAAGTGAAGATTGCCTGTGGAGATTGTAGAGTGGGAATGACTGTCTACATTGGTCAGGCTCAATGAGATTGTGTCTCTTTGGTTTGTTACAGTAATGCCGGTCCTGTGAGCTATGATGTTTCTTTTAAAACCACTGCCGGAACTGACCTGGTGGCATGATCTTTGGCATGTTTTTGGCCACTGTTCCGAACTAGAAAACATAGAGATTTGTTGTACCATGTTGCTTACATACGAGTAAAATACAGCTTTGGTTGAGCTTTTTTAGCATGGTCACAATCAAAGATCTTTTGGATGAAGGCCGCAAAAAAGCTGTAAGCATTCATTGCTGCAGACTTGAGGATTGTCCCTAAGCAGACATCTCCTAAAACCCACCCAAGATCAAGTTTCTCAGGAGTCGGTATCTCTGCTCTTTTGATTAATACGTTGTTACACAGTTATTGTGTGGGCAGTGTCACTTCTCACTTTATCTATTGACTCAACAAGGAATACTGTCACTCATCTCCTTGTTTAAGTTACCCAGCATGTTTGGCAAGTGTGAAGTACATCCAACTTAAATCTGTCTTGAGACCTAATGCTTCGACAATTCAGGATCACATGCATTTTTGTTGGCTTCGGAGTGTTGGAGGCTAGGTAGATCTTCACTAAGCATATCTTAGAGTTGGATTTTACCCTTTTTCCAAATACAGACTTCTTTACATTAAGAAGTGACTGCCATTTGAGGTGTTCTTCCTGCCATGCTCAGAGAGGGTCTAAGCAGCAGGTCACAGGTCAATGACTGCTATGTGTCCTTTACTGTTACATTCCTTGTACATGATCGCTTCAGGTATTTGCCAAGTGACTGGTTTCAGAGCAGCCTCCACAGTAAATCCCTTTTGCCGTTGGGTAGGAATTGCGCTCCTCAAAAGGTTTGTTCTGCATTGTATCCAAGGATGAGTCTTCTTATGGATAAGACATCAATCACCTAATTTCTTTAAATTGTCTTGACTTGAGTTTGTTGGATTGAAATGATTCCTAATGCATTCATCGGTACACATGAAGTTAAGGAAGAATTAGAATTGAGAAAACATCATCTGGCGTGGTCCATTTTACTTGAGTCATCCACTTTTCCTGCAGAATGACGCCTCACAGAATATCTTTGACATGTGAGTCCAGACATGTACCCTTCACCTTTTTCTGAACTCCAACTTCAACCCCAAGCTCTCTGAATTTCAGCACATACTTGTTGCTGATCTTGAGACAAGTATTCATTCTGTGGAAGTTGTAGCTTCTTTTGATTAATGATGTAGTGGCAATGTTTTTAATGTGGCTTCCATGAAGCCCTCCTACTTTCAAGTGGGCCTATTCAATCATGATTTCAGATTCTTTTTTGACGAAGGCAGTCTTTGTGCGTGCAACTACTACCTAAGCGCAAGGTTCTGTGACTGCCATGCTTGCTGAGGATTCTTTCAACCTTTTAACTGACCTTGTTTTAAGTGCTATGTAATATCTATAGTGATAAGGCACTTTTCTAACATGTTATGATAGTTGCATGATTTATTATGATGAGGACGGTGTTCTTGAACTAAAGCTTGCTTTCCTAAATGTAAGTGTGTCTGCTCTAGGGTAGCTTTTTTGCCATTCTGTTCCAAATTTGCGGGTTATCTACACAAATCGACAGATAGTGAATACACTTTAGAGAAAGTTAGAAGCAGCCTATAAAATCTGAGTGAAGGTAACTTGGTCTTTTCTGACATTTATTATTTTGTAAAACAGAAAAATTTATTATGCTTCTATCACACAATTCACAATACTGTATCACATCTCTGAAATATACTTCACTTCCTCATTTCCAGCTTCACTATGGCAACTTCTCACCATGTTGTTCAACCCTGAGTGTTGCCTTTTATTTACGCTACTCAACCATTTCTTCTAATGGTGTCATAATTTATTTCCGCCATAGGCTTTTGAAGAATCATGCTTGGTTTGTGAGACTGGTGGAATTCTGCAATGATTTGGTTGCTGCGGGTAGCGGGACTCTACTTGAAACCATGTTATTTTTTTGTATGAGTGTGAATGGAACAGAGACAGACTCTCAGTTTTGTGGTTTAGCTTTTCCATGTTAGCATTTGGCACCTTTGTCATCATACAGAGCTATGCTACTTGGACGATCACTAGTTTTTATGCGATCAGAGTTTTGTTAGGAGGATGCTACTCATATTCTGTGGCTTTGGTTTCTTACCGCTTCCCGGCTCTCCCCAGCTCTTCGCCAAAGAGCAGGGCGTTCCGGTTTGCCGCGCCTGCATGCCCGTGATTCCTTCTCTCCTCCTCTTC
>JACXGK010003651.1:15160-43571 GCA_016801125.1 Novumbra hubbsi
GGGGGGGGGGGGGGGGGGGGGGGGGGGGGGGGGGTGGTCATTAGGAAGTCATTGCACAGCACATCTGCACTTGGCCCTCTAGTCGGAAACCAGTCCCCCTGACGTCACTGTCTGTGTTGTTTCTCTCCTTCTCTGACTATATAGGTGCCGGATCACCAAGAGTCTAACCGTGACCTTTGCCCCACTAACAGTCAGGATTCCTCACTCAGGGTGCCTGGGCGGATGGTCTCAGTCCGAGCATCGTCTATGCCTCGGCTGGCTGTTGGCACTCAGGTACCTGTTACTGTACAGCCTCTCGCCTCCTCCCCTCTTCCCACGGGGGCTCAGAGGGAGGACGGGGTCAGGCAGAGAGACGGCCTTTGTATGGGGCTTCAGAGGGTCTGTACGTTGGGTCAGTGGAGGGACATAGATTCAGCAGTCTGCTATGGAGTGGAGGAAGATTGGGTGGTCACTAGGTTGGTGGAAACATCTGACTACAGATGTTGTGTTGTTGTCGTCCTTTTTATTGGTGGTTTCAAATCCTTGTGTAGCAACAATGTCAGCGTGTCAGAATGTTTCTGTGGGACCACGGTAAAATCGCTTGGAAGCACCTTTTTCAAAGCACTATATGAAATGCGTTGTAAGACATGAAATCAATGCGGATGAGAGTGTTGCTACTGAGACCTCAGATTGAACCTCCACATACCCCCTGTCCTCCGACATTCTCTCAATCGTGTGTGTGTGTGTTCGTGTGCGTATGTCTGTGTGTGTAGGTGGGAACAGAATGCAGTAAATCAATAAAGCGCTCCTTCTCTACTATTGGGGACCAGTGTGTCAATGGGCTGTGGCAGGAGGAACACTCTCTGGAGAGGGTCAGTCCCGACCGCCTGTACAGACCTAGTCAGAGGAGCATACGAGGTACGTCATACAAACCCACCAACTTAATATGCCTCTTGGTTCCTTCACACAGAAACAGAAGACCATCTTTTTTTGGTCCAAGAAGCACCTACAGTGTTTTAAAGTAGAAATATTTTCCATGTGGATTCGGTGTTCTGGAGCCGGAAGGTTCACATTGGAAGCCCAAAAATGTATCCATCACTCAGATAGTGAAGGAACCCTTATGGTGAATGAGCAAACATTTTGGCTCATTCATATTAATAGTACTACCTTTGATTTTACAGGATTATAATCAAAATGCCTTTGTTTCAGTTAATGGAAAATTACCTTTCCTCTTAGTTTTCAGATAACCCACTTACTTCATACACACACAATACTTTCACACAAATTCACATCTACCTGAGTCCACGTCCACACACTCTCTTTTGCTGTTGCTCACAAAGATACTTAACATCTTTTAGGAAACTTTTGAAAAAGATAGATATTTGTTTGAAATACAGCAGTGAATTACATTGATTCCACTTACTGAATAAGTTTTATCTTTATTGCATCTTTAGACGTCTGCTGTGCATGGAGTAGCCGATCAATTCCTTGTTCAAAGCCATTCAAATGTGTGCAAAGCCAACTGTGTTATATTTGATGAAATTATCTTGATATTGAGCTTGGCAGTTCTTATAATCAATATTGTCTGCAAGAAGAAAATGGATTTTTTCCATTAGCCTACATAGGATTTGTGGAAGATAGAAAAGGAATGATGCATGACAATTGGGTGGACACACAGACACAAAGTTTTCAGTGACACTGCTTGTTTTTTTCTCTATGGCACTTAGGTGTGAGCAAATATCATGCCTCTGGTCTTAGCTCTGGGTTCAGGTGAAAACATACACCTACTCTCATTCAGCAGGTGGCTCTTTGTTCTGTCAGCTCTTGCACAAGCAAGTTAAGCCTTGTCTGAGTATGAAATTGGGGGATGTGTGGCTGGCTGGCTGATTCCATGTTATTCATGCCAGAGATTGATGCACAGACTCTAATATTAGTCTCACATTAGTCTTAACTGTAGCCATTCAAAGATTGAAGAAGTAGCCATCTGGCTCTAGAGACCATGCTGACATCACACACTGAAATAATCATTTTTACATTTCTTTATATGAAGGCATTCTGTTCTCAGTCAAAAAAGTTTTCTATTCAGCTATTGACAATGATGGACTGTTTTGTGATGGAAATGGAAAATAACTGGCTCCCGGGCCATACCCCCCCCCCCCCCCCCCCCCCCCCCCCCCCCCCCCCCCCCCCCCCCCCCCCCCCCCCCCCCCCCCCCCCCCCCCCCCCCCCCCCAGGGCAGGAAGTACTCCTCTGAACATCCTGATCCTATTCCCTGTCAGAAGGGGTGAAGGTTGTGTGTTGACCGTGTTTCACCGTGTTTCACTTCATAGCTGCCCTTACTCTCCCTGCCTCCCAGGCATCAGGTCAAACCTCCGGGACCAAGCGGCTCATGAGCGAGGGCGGTCCAAAGAGCGGCGCCACCTGCTGTCTCCGGACGTGTCCCGTTGCAATTCTGAGGAGCGGAGCCGGGACCCGTCGCAGGAACAAAAGCGCTCGCGCTCCCCCAGCGAAGGACCTGTCCTGAACAGACAGGTGGTTATGGTGTGGGCCCTGGGCCTGTTATCATAATACTCCTGGTTTCACCTGACTGTTCATGCTCTCATACCACTGAAGCCTGGTTTCACCTGACAGTTCATGCTCTCATACCACTGAAGCCTGGTTTCACCTGACAGTTCATGCTCTCATACCACTGAAGCCTGGTTTCACCTGACAGTTTATGCTCTCATACCACTGAAGCCTGGTTTCACCTGACAGTTCATGCTCTCATACCACTGAAGCCTGGTTTCACCTGACAGTTCATGCTCTCATACCACTGAAGCCTGGTTTCACCTGACAGTTCATGCTCTCATACCACTAAAGTATGGTTTTATGTGTGTCTTGTATCTCTGCAGGGCGACACTTCAAGCAGTCCAGGTCGGTCCACCTCGGAGTTCGGTACCCCCCGTAGCCGCCGCCAGCTCCCCCAGACGCCGTCGCGGCCACGCCCTCACATCTCCTACTCACCCCTGGTGTGCCGAGCCAACCCCTCCCCACTGTCTGCCAGCGAAAACAGAGCCCATGCCCTGGAGGTGCCCGGAGAGTCGGAGGACCCATCGTGGAGAGTGGTGGGGGAGAAGGCAGCCCAAGGGGAGGTCACGGGATCGGTGCCTGGCGTGTGTGTCCCCAGTCCGGGGGTCAGTAATCCGCACATCTCCCCACACCGGTACATCTCGGAGCCGTACCTACCCCTGCGGGAGGGGTTTCACAGCCCGGAATCCTCAAGCCAGGAGGAGACTCTGACTTTTGAAGCAGCCATAGCGACCAGTCTGGGCCGGGCGAACACCATTAGCTCCGCCCCCCAGCTGAGACACAACTGGCAGGTCCCCAACGGACACTTCCATAAGCGCCTGGGTCAAGCCAGCTCTGTACCCGCCTGCGAGCTCCGGAGTGACACAGACGAGGATGATCGCTGTTAGGGGTGAGGCTGGGAGAGGAAGAGGAGGAAGATGGTGCACAAAAGTAGCTACCAAAAATATAGGGGCCCTCAGTCTGTAGACTGTCGAGTACTCTGTGTGCATCTGTCCACGTATGTCTGTTTCTCTGTGTGTTTGTAGAAATACAATGTTTGCCAAAGTCATTAAACGGAGAAGGTAGGGGGATCCACTGGAAAAGTTCACCAGTTGAATTTAGATAGTTATTTGAACCAAGGTGCATGTTGCAAAATCCTGTTGTTAAGATCTAGGTATGAAAGAATGACTATGCCTGAAGTACAGTGTGTAGCTATAAATAGCATGTGATACTGAAGGGGCAGGAATATATTGAAATTGTGCCCTTTCAGATAAGCAGGTGCTCAACTGTTAGATCCTTTGTAGATGATGATGATGCTGAAACAGCAGTTGGTGTGTGTGGATCTACAACATGTGGATGATGATGATGATGACGCTGAAACAGCAGTTGGTGTGTGTGGCTCTACAACATGTGGATGATGATGATGATGATGATGAAACAGCAGTTGGTGTGTATGGATCTGCAACGTGGATGATGATGATGATGATGACGCTGAAACAGCAGTTGGTGTGTGTGGCTCTACAACATGTGGATGATGATGATGAAACAGCAGTTGGTGTGTGTGGCTCTACAACATGTGGATGATGATGATGAAACAGCAGTTGGTGTGTGTGGATCTACAACATGTGGATGATGATGATGATGAAACAGCAGTTGGTGTGTATGGATCTGCAACATGTGGATGATGATGATGATGACGCTGAAATAGCAGTTGGTGTGTGTGGATCTACAACATGTGGATGATGATGATGATGATGATGAAACAGCAGTTTGTGTGTATGGATCTGCAACGTGGATGATGATGATGATGATGACGCTGAAACAGCAGTTGGTGTGTGTGGATCTACAACATGTGGATGATGATGATGAAACAGCAGTTGGTGTGTGTGGATCTACGACATGTGGATGATGATGATGATGAAACAGCAGTTGGTGTGTATGGATCTGCAACATGTGCTTGGTCATCGCTACAGACATCTCCTAAAATCACCTTTCCTCTCATCCCACGCTACTCCTCAGACACTGGCTTCTTCTAAATGGTTCAAGTCAGCTAATGGGTTAGAGGTCACTTGATGAACACTCATCTGAGAACAAAAAGGGTTGTAGAACAAACTATTTTTACTTAGGAAGCCTCTCCATTCATTGCCCAAGACATATGATCACATATTTCAGTCCTACGATCCCACTGAGTAAGGACTTGGCTTTACTTTTCCAGAGCGCTTGGCTTTGATTTCCACTGAAGTCAGGTGTTCCAACGTCATCTAGTGTAATTTCTATGCTGAACATGGCAGGTCTTTGTGTCACCTGCAATGTGACACTGGACAGATCACCCACTCCTCTGTTGCCTGTAACTGTCACCTCCCTGGATGAAGCATGATGTCCACTGTGAGAGGTCAAGGTAGAGGCCGGGCCCTGAACTATAGGCAGTCACTGAACAGCACTGGTACCTGGCCTCTACATCTGAACCATACAGACAAAACAGAAGTCATGCAATGTTCATGTGCTACGTACTACTGGAGAAGGTCTACAAAAGCCATTATTCCTGTAAATACAATCGACTGTCTTGAGGATGTTTTGCCTTTTATGAAATGATATGAAATAATATTCTCTTCTTTAATGCAAATTATTTGAATATGGATGTTTTTGTGGATGATTCCTGACTATGATTAATTTATTTAGTCAACTCCTACGACACTCTGAACACTGCTGTATAAAAAAATATGTTTATGTTGTAGCAACATGATAAGGGTGATGATAGTGCTTCATGGTTATAGGGATAAAACACTGAAGTCTATAAGTAGGGTGGCTCAGTGCAGTCTGTGAGTAGGGTGGATCAGTGCAGTCTGTGAGTAGGGTGGATCAGTGCTGTCTATAAGTAGGGTGGCTCAGGGAGGTCTATAAGTAGGGTGGTTCAGGGAGGTCTATAAGTAGGGAGGCTCAGGGCGGTCTATAAGTTGGGTGGCTTAGTGTGGTCTATAAGTAGGGTGGCTGAGGGCGGTATATAAGTAGGGTGGCTCAGGGCGGTCTATAAGTAGGGTGGCTCAGGGCGGTCTATAAGTAGGGTGGCTCAGGGAGGTCTATAAGTAGGGTGGTTCAGGGAGGTCTATAAGTAGGGAGGCTCAGGGCGGTCTATAAGTTGGGTGGCTTAGTGTGGTCTATAAGTAGGGTGGCTGAGGACGGTATATAAGTAGCGTGGCTCAGGGCGGTCTATAAGTAGGGTGGCTCAGGGCGGTCTATAAGTAGGGTGGCTCAGGGAGGTCTATAAGTAGGGTGGTTCAGGGCAGTCTATGGATGTACTTATTCTCTCTTATTAGTCCCCATAAACATTTTGTTTGCACATGTGGTATTTTGAGCCCATCATTAGAACATTTTCCATTTTAAATATTCCAGCATTTGAACAGCGATTGTTCCCCAAAAGAGAACTTATACAATGTGCTGTGTTGTAATGTTTTTGTTGACATGTTTCTGAAATGTGAGTAGGACGTATATTGTCCAATGTTCCACTGCTCTGTGAAACATGAACACTTCTTATATGGTTACATTTATGAGAGGCTTTCTGGTATATAATGTATGTAGCATATATATATATATATATATATAAATATAAATAAATGTCAAATTTAATGCACTGTTTGTACTTTATTTAAATCTTCAGTAGATTGCATATTTTTGTAAACGTTTTTTTTTATTAATGTATGGCATCAAAGGATTAACACAGCATATTGATGATCTAATATACAGATACTGTCCAATCAAGGCAGCTGTCCCTTTTAGCTTGGCATTCCAGTAGGCTAAAGATAAGCCATGTGTGCCTGTGCATGGTACACCAGAGAGCTCATGTGAAGGTGGTTCATTACAGCAGTAGACGGGCAGAGAGTCCTCTTCGGTGTGTAAGAAGTAGACCATGATATGGCCTTGGCAGCAATTTGTTGCTGTGTGTAATTGGCATAATTGATATGGAAGATGAAGACACTTCCAGAATTGTCAGAAATTAGAATAATAACTTTTATGTGTAATAGACAAATGATCCTAATTTGACCAAACGCTATAGGGGTTGATATATTTTAGGCTAGGGTCAAATACATTTTACAATTTACCGCCCAAAAAGCTAAATAATAAAGCCTTTTTGTAGCTTGAATACCAGTTTGCATTTCCTGAAGTGACTACTGATTGCGATTCAGCGTCTTGTGTTGTTTTGTATGTATTCCTCCTTTATCCAAACCAAGCCAACCTTACCAGGGGCACATACACTCTGTAACCGGATTACACCACCCTGGTCATGAAAATGGGTAGCTGGTACAGACATTCAGCCATGGTTTCCTATGTACTATTTTACTAAACATCTTAGTTTTGGCTTTTGCCTCAGTGTTGTCATTAAAACCCTTAAGATAGTTGGAGAAATGTGTCCTAGAGTGGTTGATGGAGGTATAAGCCATCATTGTATGTAATGCTGCCACAAGGGTTTGAATTTGTCCAAATAACACTTTCAGCAGACTTCTCAAGCTTTCCTAGTGTATAGTTGGTTCTTGTAATAGGGAGACTCCAGTCAGAAATTCCAGGTGTAACTCATGTCTTTGATCCCACAGAGAGAGCCGCCAAGTTCTCTAAATCAACACGGTGAACAGTTTCAATTATGAGCAGCTGATACCTTGCCTTCAGCTGGAAAATCAGGTGTATGGGAATTACATTATCACTTCTTGCTTGTTTAGAACGTGATGTCCTCTCGTATACCAAAGTAATGGTACTCTGATAAGCGATTCATGTTTTGTTTCCTTTAGTAGGTGTGGGTCTGTTGGGCCCCTTGGACATGCTTTCCCCAGACCTCTACAATGTGTCTACAGCAGTGGATGACCAAGGTAGGTGTGGGTCTGTTGGGCCCCTTGGACATGCTTTCCCCAGACCTCTACAATGTGTCTACAGCAGTGGATGACCAAGGTAGGTGTGGGTCTGTTGGGCCCCTTGGACATGCTTTCCCCAGACCTCTACAATGTGTCTACAGCAGAGGATGACCGAGGCTGCTTGACCAGAGGGAAACCCCCTTGTTCCGACCACACACACTTATTTAAATGAGAAATATGTCAGTTCAGCTCTCAAGGGTCTGGAAATGGGAGGAGAAGAAATAACAGAAAGGTATTCATGACTGAGCGAGTACATTTATACATTTATCCTAAATGCTTTATCCTCATTTATTTTGGGCTAGCAATGACACACAACCATCAGATCTAAATCAACTAGAATATTTGGGAAGTCCTGTATTTAAAATAACATATAACATATGATATATAACATAATAACACATTTTGCCAATAACCTTTAAAATATTATCAAAATGTTTCTGCTTGGTAGAAATCTTACAAATGACTCTTTAAACATCTTATCTTTAGGGAAAAATAGAACTGCTTCTGACAAAGTAATCTAAGTATACAGAGAAGAATGCTAGTTCATGCTAGGGATAAGACCTCACATTGCAAAAAGTTTCAAGTGAATAAGCCTTTGGGGAAATTAGTGCCAAACATTTAAAATAATGTATAATATCATTTTAGAATAACCATTTACAATCTCTTTCTATTTTTTGAGTTGGCTTTTTCTGTCATAAACGGAAAACTCTGAATATTATTCATTGATGATTGCAACACAATACATTAACATAATAAATTTGTCACGTTGCCTTCACAGGAAGGGACCTCCCCTGTTCGCGTAGCGTTCCGGCTTTCGACGTCACCGGCCTTTTAGTTGCCATCGTGTGTGTTTTGTCCTGTTTTCCCCATGTCCTGTGAACGCACCCTTCCCTGATTCCTTACAGGTGCTACCTGTTACCTCAGTACTTAAGCCCGGGTGTTTCTAGTCTCTATGTCTGTGATTTTTACTTGTGTGCGTGTCTGGTGGTACCGGGTCTACATTTGTATCCTAGGCCCTAGGGGCTGGTTATCATTTCTTTGTGCGTGTTGCACCACAGCTAGGTTTACGAATACCGTCTAAATCATTGGTGCCTCAATAAACGGCTGTCGACGGTTTCCCTGCGCCTTGGTCCTTTTCTCACGCCACGCATCACAAAATAAAAAATAGTACAATGTGTGTAACCACATAAAAGCATTACAACATGTTTTTTTTTTTTATTTCACTGAGAAAGTTTTTTCCCTGTCATTAAGTTTGTTCAGCATGAGCAAAAACCCCTGAATACAAAGTTTCGGATCTCCAGTTCAAATGGTTAATTGTGTATGTGCGTTTTAGTAAAACTGGCCTTCAGCTTTTGTGAGACACATTTTGTTTTTAAGTTACAAATGTATGCTTGAGTTATTCGACTATATCAAGAAGAAAAGTACTGCTTTCCCACCTTTCAGCCTGTGAAACCTGAAGAATGCACCTGACTCATTTATTTTGCCCTGAAAAAGCTGAAGGACATCGCTTCTTCACTGAGTTGCTCAATCCTGACTGCCTCTCTATTGATCCACCACATTCCTCTCTAATTATAGGTCCCCCTTTTCAGGGCCACGTTTCTAGCAGGGTTCCTGTGGGGTGTATAGTGGCACTGGCTGGCCTTGTCTGTCCTATCCAGATGGGAGGTGTATGCTGAACGCAAACTGCAGGGGAAAAACTCCCAGCCTGGAGGTCTCCACCCAGGGCCTCCCTCTGATGGGAGGTGCCACCCAGCTGTAGCACACACCTTTTACCGTAAGCCCACAGCTTTTCTGACCCACATGCTACATTCCTCACAGCGGCCCCAGCCCTCCTTCCACTTTGGGTGAAAGGGGGGTGGACCTGTAAGGACGGCAGGCTCTCTGTGAAGTTCATTGTTGTATTTCTGAGTGTTGTTTGTCTGGACTAATCAAAGGACAGGACAAATGGACTGTATACTGATTATTCATATCTTCTTGTATAGACAGTAATATGATTTTATCGTATAAACTGATTCATTACTTTCATTTGAACTGATACCGCTCTTGAGGATTTAATCGTTTTATATGCATTTATATGCAAGTGTAATTGGAATTTTGCCTATTTTACTCACAGATGTTCTTGATTTCTTTTGTATATGATTGCCCAAGCCTTTGCAATTGGAACTCTGGGTTAAATGCATAAAAATCAACAAAGCAACATCTTACATTGTATTTGTTGGTCCTGTATGGCTGGTGCAAGCTACCCAAGGTGTGTGTGTGTGTGGACACAGGCTGGCTTATGGCATATATTGTGGGTGGTCCCTGAGTCCATCCATCTTTCATCCGGGCCCACGTCAGTGACAAGGCCTGTATGGATGACGCTGCATGTATAAAACGTCCCGGACCCAATCACCCAATCCTTCATCGCTCTCAATGGCACCAACACCTACTTCACACTATAACAACTTGCACTCCTCTCTGTAAACACCTGACCAGTTTACATGGGATATACACATGTTCAGTAAATGACCGGGTGGATTCCCATCTGCCTGTCTGGAGCCTCCATGACACAGGAAGTAGACCTGTCACCTTGTCGCCGTGGTTGAAGGATTTTTTTTCTCGGCTGTTCCGTCATGGCAATGGCCTGTGAAAGCCTTCCCAGCACTTGGCCTTCAACTGGGAGGGGTCTGGTCTAGCATTGTGTGTGTGGGAGTGAGACAGGGAGACTGGCTCTTACTACAGTCAGAGGGATCCGCTGCCAGTGTCTGTCAAGTCTGCAGTGATGCAGGGCCTTGTCACTGCTCTGCTGCTGTTAAGCTATGTAAGTTCAAATCCTCTACTATCAACTCTGAATGTGTAGACTTGTGAGGAACCGGGAAATCGCTGCTTATTACTAAATGCGTTCAAATTTAGCTGTCGGTGAGATGTAAAATGATGCCTGCAATCAGATGGGTGTTCTGTTTCACGGTGTCTGACGTGTTACCTGGAAAGCGTGCGATAAGGGCTGCTTCAATGTAAGACTTGTGATGGTCAGTGAGACGCGGAGGTTTTCATGTGTTCCTGGTCATTGCCTGGGCTGTGGCATATGAGTATAATTCACTAACAATGCAATTTTTGCCAAATCTAATTCATTTATTTCAAATTGGGACTGGCCATCCTGTCACAGCATAGCGTTGCTTACTTATGTCGATTCTTTATGGGTTTTTGGTAAATGTGACCACTCTTTTGTGCATTTTGATGCGGTGAGTACACAGTGTACAGCCATTGGGAGAAATATGCCTTGGATCAAGCCTGAGGTCCTTTTACATGTGCATGTGAGCGAATTGGAGGGGAGAGAGAAGATTTTCACACTTGCAAGACAAGTCTCATAAATCGTTGGGTAAAAGCTGGCAAGCCCAAGACCCTATTAAGAATACCTCTGTTCAAAATGATATAATTGTATATGCAATATTAAACAGAACGGGTGTAATAATACGATGTAGTACAGTCTCTTTCTTTTTTTTTTTTTTGGCCTTGACATTTAGGTGCAATACCGTGATAAACTGATAACTCTGAATATGACTGCAAAAATAAAATAATAATTTGGTAGTAGATTCTATGTTGTTTTTATTTCCCATTTACTCATAAAATCATAGTGACCTCTACATAAAACTATTTCATAATTTCCGTGATTTTAAATTTCAATCACTGTTAGCTGTGAGACCTTTGACGACATAAAGCTTTGTTTAACATGGCAAGGTCCTCTTCTACTGTACATCAATGGGGCTTGTTTCCTTTTTTGGTCGTTCCTGTTGGACACAGTTTTCCACCCTGGGGTTTTAATACATACTTTCTGGTTTAGGAGGGATACCATTGTTCTGTTAATACCCAAATACAGCCCCTTATTCAACTATTTCTTGAACATTGATATAACTAGAATAAAGGCTTAAGTAGGATGCTGCCTGACTGAATTAGACGTGTAACTGATGTAAGTAATCATGGCCACGTGACCGGGATGCACTTACCAGTTGCCTGTGAATCGGCCCCTTACACGGGGTCATGGCCAAAGCAATTGGCCCTGGACTCAGCATTGCTACTTGACCTTATGTGGACCTATGGAACTGTGCTGTCATTGTATGACATCATTAAACATAGACTGCCTTTCAGTCCGCAGTGTCAAAACTGTCCGGTTCTCATTGTTTTAGGCAATTTACCCAAGTCTCTCACAGTTGAAGTGTAACTATGATAAAAATTACAGATCTCTACATGCTTTGTAAGTAGGAAAACCTGCAAAATCGGCAGTGTATTAAATACTTGTTCTCCCTACTGTATGTAGTCATAAAAGTGATGAGCAGACAAAAATCTGTTTGCTCATCCAGAGGTAAGCTTTAGGTGTGTTATTAGTTATCCATAGGACAGTAGATTTTTCATCCTAGGAAATTAACAAATGTTTTATTTAACAATAATAAATATTTTTGAGAATTTGATTATAAAGGAGGGGCATTCTATCACGAATGAAAAAAATAAAAATATTAACAAATTTCTCAGTATTTTGATACTGTCCACAAGGTTTTCTTAAGATGAGGAACTTATAAGGTTATAAACAGGTCTCGGTTGGGAAATATGTCTCAATATCACAGAACTATGATTTTTACAATTTGATATTTCTAGTTCAAAGCTCAAGATATAAACGTTCTAATATACGTACAGAACTGAATAAAAATAAACTTTCTTTATGGATCATGAAATGTTTTAGGCTTTTATTATACTTTTTTATTTGTACAGAATGCAGGATCATCATTCCTTGTATGAACATCAAAGTTATCTTGGTTCAGCAATTGAACTTCTGGGATTATCATTAATGCCTGTTATTATAAATCTGTTAAATATATTGTTGACACCAGTTGTTTTCCTTAATTGAGAAAATGTTAAATATTGATGTTCTTGGCTCAGGCATTAAGCTGTTAGGATTGCTGTCTTCACCAGTTAGTATATTAGTAGTGATTTTCATACCAGTTGGTTTTCACAAACAAGCTATTGTTCCATAAATCAGAAAAAGTCCCACTGATTCTGTCCCAAACCTCTCATGCACAGATGTATTTCCTTGTGCTCAGTTTCATAAATCTCGCTTTTATCTTCCCCCTGTCTCCCCTCTATCAATAAAGCCCATCAAAATATCTCATGGCATTTCAAAGTAAATGGGCATTCAAATAATTGTTTGCAAGACGTGAATGTCAGCTTTTGAATCATATGGGGAAAAAGAAACCCAGACAAATCTGAGACAGTGATCTAATGTTGATCATTAGAAAAAGTGAACATAGCAAGATTTACTGTTTTGTTTATCTGTTTCCAGGGCACCATCCACCAGGTGACCTTTACAGTGGGTGGCGCTACAGCCGCCAAACTGCTCTGTGAAGACGACCACGCCCCCTGCATCCCTTACATAAACAAACAGGTGTGGTCCGCCCAGGTGTTTAGTTGTAGTGCCTAAATTGATAACCAATAAAGCTTTATGCGAAGGATGTTAGAAATTTATTTTGTGTGGCACTAATGGCTGTTTTTTACTGAGCCACAACCCCTTGTCTGTTGAGTGGCTCCATCAGTCGTGAAAACAGTCTGCGTGAGTTGGCAAGGTTTATGAGAGAAATAAATTGGTTTTATTTTGAACCAAACTCCACTCCGTATGATTTTCCTGGCAGTCCTCTTTAAAATGAGGCACAGTCCTACCCCAAGCACAGCTGTTTTTGTTTATAAAGCACACATAGCAATCCTGATTAGGTTCTTCATTAAAAGACTAAAATAAAAATGTTATGTCAAATATTTTAATTTCAGCTTACTCTCCAGAAGAAAGTAATTGCAGACGATGAAGAGGTGCTTGATCAAGTTAAGACCAGGGCATCATTCAGAAAGGAGGATCATGGTCCGGCTCTGAGCGGTCAGACTGCAGAGTTGAGCAACAGCACTGACTTATGGACACAAACCTTGACATCCAGAAGAACACAGCCAAGACCCGGAAAACATAGAAGGACGGGAGGAATCACCCCAAAAATAGACATATTAACTATCCCTCATGAGGTGGGAAGCCTGAATGAAACCACTACACTGCAGGATGATAATGAAGCAAAGAAAGCTAGACATGTAGTTAAATATGTACAGCTTGCAACTGATATCTTGTCAGAGTTCCCCCTGCCTGCCCCTGATATATCATCTAAGAGGGACAGGTCAACTGAACTTGGGTCCAACTCTGAACGCTATTCATTGGAGGAAGTCAAAGAGACACATAGTGAAAATAGAACAGCGTCTTCACGTACAACCAGACCTGTTCATCAGCCATACCAAACTAATACATCCTCTCATGTCTCTGAACTCAAATCTCCAGTATCACCCTCTCAGTCAGTGGAGACAGCCCTTCTCAGTCCCACCGCATGGTCTGAAAACCCCACTGAACCAGCCCTTCTAGGCTGGGAGACAGACAGAGAAGTATCAATAGGTTTCAAGAAAAAAATATTAATGAGGTTAGATGATGTACTGATTCCACCAGAACCCAAAAAGACCTTTGGGCCTGAAAGACAAAGTGGCTCTTTAGAACCCACCATACAACCCAACCTTTCGGAATTCAAGAGTATAGATCAGAAGATGCTGAAATCAGTTCTGATCACTCCTCATCCAGTGCCACCTGCTGAGATTAGCGCTGTCCCATGGAGAAAGACCACTCCAAAGGCTTCGCTGCCCAGCACTTTGGCTACAATAGCAAATCCCACTGATATCACTTTCATATCAGCTGATGGCAAAGCTTCTAACAAAAGACATAAGGAGAGTAAAAATGTGAGCAAGACTTTGACAGAGGATAGACAGGTTGTTGAGAAGGGGGATTTGATTTTAACTGGAGTAAAGACATTACCAGTGGATATTGAGACAAACACTAAAACAGAGTCAGAAAACAAAATGGACACGGAAACAGACATGGAAGATGTGGATGACCTCAGTGGTAAGGTACCAGAGACAAAGGATTTGGATGACGTCAGTGGTAAGGTACCAGAGACAAAGGATGTGGATGACGTCAGTGGTAAGTTACCAGAGACAAAGGATGTGGATGACCTCACGGTCAAGGTACCAGAGACAAAAGATGTGGATGACGTCAGTGGTAAGGTACCAGAGACAAAGGATGTGGATGACGTCAGTGGTAAGGTACCAGAGACAAAGGATGTGGATGACCTCACGGTTAAGGTACCAGAGACAAAAGATGTGGATGACCTCAGTGGTAAGGTACCAGAGACGAAGGATGTGGATGACCTCAGTGGTAAGGTACCAGAGACCAAGGATGTGGATTATCTCAGTGGTAAGGTACCAGAGACAAAGGATGTGGATGACCTCAGTGGTAAGGTACCAGAGACCAAGGATGTGGATGTAGCCGACAGCAAGTTGACACGCAACAGAACAGAAGCTAACACAAAACAGCTCAAAAACACTGGGGGAACAGCAAAAGAAAAGGTTCTAACTGAGCTTATGTCCCAGAAGCAGAGAGGGTTGAAGCTTAAACTGTCACCTACTCCTCTACCTTCTGCCCGCATGCCAGGTAAAGTACACAGTATGTGCACTTTGGCACTGTACCCTCACATCATGCACCCATCTGGCTCTCTGTGGCTTGGGTTTACCTTCTGTTTCCTCAGAGAGCAGAGAGGTCAAAGGGTCATCTCCATGGCAGCAGTTGAGGAAATGCCTCAACCCTCTGAAACAGCATCTGTCTCTGAAAGCACTGAGGATTCTGTAGGAGTCCAAGATGAATACCCTGTCCATTCCTGTCATTTCAGCCAATAATCAACCACAACCGACTCTCAGAGACCCAGGGACAGCTTACAGGCCAGGGCTTCGCAGGCAACAGGTAAATCATGCCAGGCTCAGAGATTCATATCAGCTAAAAATATGTGAGGATTTTATAGAATGTCTAGGCGGTCATTGGCACACATTGGAGACATTAAAATATGTATTTTGGTCTTTGACCACTGAAGTGAAGCAACTCTGAACATAACCTTGACCCATAGAAACATTGGTTGGTACCTCATTCAGTCCATTGAACAACATAAACACAATGCAAGACAAAAAAAGACCATTCAGAGAACCTCAAGCGTTTCACAAATATGTTATAGCACTAAGTTGAATATTTCCAATGCTTAGAAGGGTCCCCAAAAAATATGTTTTAGAATCATTGAAATACTGTTCAAGAATATCTTCAAAGCAATAAGGCCATGGTGTTGTGAAGGGGTATCTATTCTCAGTGCAGGACGTTTAGCCATTTTGGCACTACTGCAAAAATGTGTAACTGAATTAGCTTGAAGCTTATTGAATTAAGCCTAAGGTGTTGCTGAAGAAATTGGGTCATTCATGTCGGCCACAAAGGACGGACGGATGGGGCTGGACATATTATGCTGCATATATCGAGATAAATAACCCATATTAGAAGAGGGAGGGGATGATGCTGTTGATCATTCTGTGTGGCCTGCACACAGTATTTTGCAATACATGGATGTTCAACAAAGCTAGACACTTGCCTCCTCTGGTGGTTGGTTTTGAAATTGCAACATCTAATTATTCTTCCTGTACATTAGGCAGTGGACATAAGAAACAACTAGGATATTTTACTCCAATATATTTAGTATTTTGTTCATTACTCCACTGGTGACACAATCCCAAGAGTTTAAGTCACATTTCCTAGAGAAATTATCTCTAAAACTCGATTGCTGACATGCCTATTTTATTTATTGCATAATGAAGAAAGTATCCCTTTAATCTATCAAGAAAAGCAGATGTTACCCGAATAGTATTTTGAAAGGTAAAGATAAATTGTATATTTAAAATTAAAATTAAAACCAAATAATACTGAATTCAAAGACTAAAGAGAATGTATTTGTATCTTTTTTTCCAGGGACTTCAAGGTCCACCTGGTTTGACTGGACCGCCTGGGCCAAACGGGGATAAAGTAGGTTTTCACACAAAATCGAATGTATTCGTAAGGGACATAACATCATAATGGCTTTGTGTCATTGTAAACTCTGTATTCTTTGTAGATAATGCTTGCCAGAATTCTGCTTATACATGACATGTGACCATATTGCAGAGGATACGCTGAAGTGTGTTTTGTGACAGGGCTACGCTGAAGTGTGTTTTGTGACAGGCCTACGCTGAAGTGTGTTTTGTGACAGGGCTACGCTGAATTGTGTTTCGTGACAGGGCTACGCTGAAGTGTGTTTTATGACAGGGCTACGCTGAAGTGTGTTTTATGACAGGGCTACGCTGAAGTGTGTTTTGTGACAGGGCTACGCTGAAGTGTGTTTTGTGACAGGGCTACGCTGAAGTGTGTTTTGTGACAGGGCTACGCTGAAGTGTGTTTTGTGACAGGGCTACGCTGAAGTGTGTTTTGTAACAGGGCTACGCTGGTGGGATGGGCCGAACTGGACGCACAGGATACCGAGGCCCCATTGGTCCACCAGGGATGCCCGCCATTGTAGTGTTCAAAACCTCTGAGGAAGAGTGGGTGGACTTCAAGGTGCTGTACTACTACTGCTTATAGTGCACACCAAAAGCTTGTCCTTGTGTGTTTGTTGGACTAAACTATTATCAATGTGTTTACTTTTTACCACCACTGGTTATATGCCAGGACTTGTGATTTGTTAGTGATCCTTCAAATGTTGTGTGTGCTGTTCTCTTCCAGAAAAAGAAATTCTACAAAAAGCTAGTTACAACTTGGCCGGTAGGTGATCTAGGCTCTATTCATAGAGCGACTGTGTTATTGGAGGAAGTGTAGCGACCAAACCTCAAAGGAGTCTAGATCACTGACTGTTGTTCTTTCAATTGATTTATTTTAATGAAGAAGCCGCAGTGTCAAAAATGCTATTAAAACACAATGGTGCAGAAAATGAACAATCAAAACGAGAACGATCATGTCTTTTTGAAAATAATTTCACAGTGTGTCGAAACAGTGTGTTGGTTGTTTCTCCCCAGAGATTGAAGGGCCCTCCAGGGTTACTTGGTCTCCCCGGAGACCCTGGTCCTCCTGTGAGTATAAGCTGGAACAATATCATTATCCCATTTCTTACTAATAGACAACGCCATTGACACCTGTCACACTCAACACTTGTTTGCTGATAGCTAAGTTTGTTTTTATTCCAGGGATCACCGGGAATCACTGGAAAACAAGGAAAGAAAGGAGATAGAGGGAAAATTGTAGGTATCTCAATTTTATCTGAATTTGATCACTGTCTCTGGCGAGGCATAACTCGCTTTCATTGTGGTTCAAACCCATTCCATATGTGGACACTGAGTAGTGATAATACCATGTGGATCTGTAATTTAAGCTTGGAGCTGGCAAAGCCAGGACTGTGGTTTCAATTCTATTAGGGGACAAGTGGGAATAAATGATAAAATATCTGCTATAACTAACTTTTTCTGGATAAGAGAGTATACCAAATGACAAAAATGTGATGAGCTCCTTTAAAGTTATATTCATTACAATTGACAGCTCCAACAAGGTTTAGTTAAGTCAACCTATCTGAATGTCAACGGTAAAATCTGTTACTTTGACTCAGATCTGAAAGCATGCATGGCAGTGAGGTGAAGCTAACCCACCTGCTGTTTCCTTTTTGCCTCCTCTGCTATCCCGGAGTGTTAACCACACTTATAATAGGATCTCTGTTAGATGAGTGAAATGACATCACAGTACCATAGCAACCCAGACGTCAGGCCAGAGGCCCACACTGCTCTCATTAGAATGCACTAGAGATCTGAGCCTAAAAGCTACATGATGCTTTTGCTTTTGGCACTTTGGACCGTAATCCAGCAGCACCATCAGGTGTCCAGTGTCACTGGTAATAGTATTCCCAGCACCTTGGAGCGGGACCTGTTTTTCAGTGATCAACTGTCAAAAGCAGAGATTAATGATGGTTATTTAAGGGCTTTTGTAGCACATTTCAGCATTTGTCTTCCTGTTTCATTGACATGCACCAATATTAATCTTTGACTGTGCTAAGAAATGTTCATAGTTTTCTAATGACAAGATTTTAGAAACATATATTCGACATAGAAGTGGTGCCGTTCCAAGCTGACCCATTCATCTGAATTGCATCACTGCTAGTTGCTCTTTTTGTCCTGGCACACTGCAACTGCTGTGACGCCCAGTCGTGCCAGGCTGTCTCAGACAGACGGTGGCAATGCTGGCGCCACATAGGCCACCAGACTGGGCAAACTGTCTGCAACTGAGTGCCAATAAACCCAGCAAACAGTCGGAAAAAGAACAACTTTCACCACAGTGTTACCTCAGCTAAGCTTTTGTTTAGATGCAAAAATATGTTTTTGTGATTTTACTCAACACAACACTAGGGGTTTTTATAATTAACTGATGAGAGGTTTTACCCTTGCTGGTGAGACACAGGATACTAGCCAAACACATGTTGAGCCTTACCTCTGGGCCAGACGTATACAGTAAGTTTCTTATAACATTGTGTGAATAGAAAATAGTATTTACATAAAATGGTAATGTCATTAAAATTGATGTGTCATCAGGAAATTTGATGTAATGCAAACAAACTATAAATCTCCTACCACCCATGTCTGTATTCCAGGGGCTTCCTGGATCACCAGGAATACCAGGGCCTCCAGGACGACCTGGGAATGATGGAATTGACGGTATAGATGCTGATGATGGCCCACCGGGTCCACCTGGAGAACAGGTATGAGGAATGAGGTTTTAATGCATTTGATATTAGTAAAGACGATTCCAGTGTCATTCTTCACAGACTTCTCTAGTAGTTCTCTTAGTAAAGACTATTGCAGTGTAATTCTTGACAGACTTCTCTAGTAGTTCTCTTAGTAAAGACTATTGCAGTGTAATTCTTGACAGACTTCTCTAGTAGTTCTCTTAGTAAAGACTATTGCAGTGTAATTCTTGACAGACTTCTCTAGTAGTTCTCTTAGTAAAGACTATTCCAGTGTCATTTGTGTTAGACTTCTCTAGTTGTTCTCTTCGTAAAGAGTATCCCAGTGTCATTCTTGACAGACTTCTCTAGTAGTTCTCTTAGTAAAGACTATTCCAGTGTCATTCGTGTTAGACTTCTCTAGATGTTCTCTTCGTAAAGAGTATCCCAGTGTCATTCTTGACAGACTTCTCTACTTGTCCTACAGGGTCTCCAGGGTTACAGAGGAGAGAAGGGAATTAAGGGGGAGCTGGGTGAGTGGGTAAGAATTGCTAGAACTTTTAACTTTATAGAGATTATACACCATAAGGCCTCAGAGGGTGTGGTGTGTGAACGATATACCACGCAAAGGACTGTTCTTTAACATAACTTCAACGCAGTTGGATTGGATACAGCGCTATAACTGTGATATATTAGCCATATAAACCAAATACTGGATGTGCCCTATAGCTATTATAAACTGGTTACCAATGTAAATAGAACCGTATAAAGGAACGTTTTGTCATTCTGATTGGTAGTATATTGACTGATTTACCAAAGCCAATTAGTATTCAGGGCGCGAAAGAATTATGCGTGGACAGATTTAGTTGGAGTCCAAAGTTCAAACTGTTGACTAGTGCTACATATGAAAGTAAAATGTATAATTTTAAGGGTTTTAAGCGGGGCCAAATGTAATAATGTAAGCTTTGACCATATAGGTTTTTATCTTGTGTGCCAGCTGCAATATGTACTGCAACAAATAACAGGCTAGTCATTTATTTGCTACTGTAGAAGGATTGCCACCAATTCTAAATGAATTATGTGTTATGGTCAGGGTTATGATGGGGAACCAGGACCACAGGGAAACAGAGGCAGGAAAGGAGACAAGGTATGACTACATCAATTGTCGTGAACACAATTCTGTTTAAATTACAGTTAAAATAATGATTTACTCCCACAGCTCTGTGGGAGTAAACCACTGTGCAGCCAAACAATGGAAATGTGGTTGACCTGGTAACTACCATGAGGTTCTACATCAAGAAAGGGCTGTTACTGCTCATCAACTCCTTTGATGCCAGTGTGAAATGTTTAACGTTGCTGCCCAACATTGATTTATTTTCCAATTCTGAACCAGACGTCCTACGTCACCATTCATTTCACTTTAGACACATAGACTGTGATGTTGTCTTTAGACCTCAGTAGCCTTACCTGTATCGGTCACAAACTGATCCACGTTACCTCGGAAGGTGACGTATGACCATTTTCATACTGTCACGTCTCCACCTAGCGGCAGGATCTCCTCCGTTCGCGTAGCCCCCCGGCGTTCGACGTCGTCGGCTTTTTAGTCACCATCGTTCATGTTTGTCCTGTTTCCCATATCCTGTGAATGCATCCCTAACCTAATTCCTTCCAGCTGGTTCCTATTTACTAGGTATATAAGCCCTCGTGTGTCTTGTCTCTTTGTTCGTTATTGTCGTATGTTGCTTGTTTCACGCACTGCGCTGAGTTTTGCTTACTTGGAGAACTTGTGTCTTTCGTGCATTGCACGTGTCTATTTTACTCGCGTAGAGTACGCATTTAGTTGCTTTTTGTCAAGGTGAAAATAAAACATTTTTGCCAAACCTGCATTTTGGTTCCTTAGGTCACTGAGCATCACACATCCATTTAAACTATAGATATTTTTATCTCTGACATAAATCCGGATTCATTTCTTCATCTATATGAAACGATTGTAGTGTTAAAACAACAGAAGCGTTCTCACACTCAAAGGTGAATATCAGTATTTCCCATATAGATTTTAGATAATTTCCTTATAAAAAAACAGACTCTTAGAAAACAGTTGTAAATCTTTGGCCACTTTGTGTCACTGTCACAATATGTATGGACTGCACTGTATTTTGGAGCTTAAGTATAACTGGTGCACTGTAAATATTGTGTACACTGGCAAGTCAAAAAGGATTTTAAAACAAATAATTTTAATTTCAATTTATTTGTTGAAGTCTAAAATAAACTCTAGCATCAAGATGCACAGTGTTTTAGCTTAACCTCCTGTACAATCCAAAGATAGACGTGGCGATGTATAGAGACACTGGTGATACAGAAATGCATAGAAAGCTGTAGCAGTTTTTAATTACATTACAATTACATTACAAAAACTAAATTCAAGTCAATGTTCCTGAAATGTTCACCAACATTTCAACAATAAGTCGATTTAAATGCAATATAAAACAATATTGTTGGTATGTTCATTATCTGGCATTCTGTAGATTGTTTCGTTAGTGGCGTTTAACATTTCATAAAGTTTGTTGTAAAATATTGCAATTTTTTAACACTTATTGAGGAGCACTGCAGCGGACTTTCATTTAAATTATTCCCAGGTGAAAATCAGTTCAGTGAGGATCACAGTCCCGTATTGAGTGATTATTTGAACATTTATATTTGTTTTCAACATTACATTCAAACTTTTTAAAGTGTAATTCTAGTCTACACTCTTTGTTGTTGTCAGGGAAATAATGGAAACCGTGGACTTTTAGGGATCACTGGATACATTGTGAGTAGTAACTAACAAAATCTCCTCTAACTGAGGCATCTCCTATAACTGAGACATCTCCTCTAATTAAGACATCTCCGCAAACTAAGAGATCTCATCTAACTGAAACAACTCCTCTAACTAAGATTTCTCCTCTAACTGAGACATCTTCTCTAACTAAGACATCTCCTCTAACTAAGACTTCTTCTCTAACTAAGACTTCTCCTCAAACTAAGACTTTTACTCTAACTAATACATCTCATCTAACTGAGACATCTCCTCTAACTAAGACATCTCCTCTAACTGAGACATCTCCTCTAACTGAGACATATTCTCTAACTAAGACATCTCCTCTAACTAAGACTTCTCCTCTAACTAAGACTTCTCCTTTAACTAAAACATCTCCTCTAACTCCAACAAAGACATGTTTAACTCAGACATCTCCTCTAACTGAGACATCTCATTTAACTGAAACATCTCCTTTAACTAAAACCTCTCCTCAAATTAAGATAAATCCTCTAAATAAGATGTCTGCTCTAACTAAGACATCTCCCTTAACTAAGACATCTCCTGTAACTGAGACATCTCCTCTAACTGAGACGTCTCTAACTGTGACATATCCTCTAACTAAGACATTTCTTCTAACTAAGACTTCTCCTGTAACTGAGACAACTCCTCTGACTGGGACATCTCCTCTTATTAGGAAATCTCCTATAACTAAGACATCTCCTCTAATTAAAACATCTCCACAAACTAAGACATCTCCTATAACTGAGACATCTCCTCTAATTTAGACATCTCCACAAACTAAAACATTTCCTCTAACTAAGACTTCTCCTGTAACTGAGACAACTCCTCTAACTGAGACATCTCCTCTTATTAGGAAATCTCCTCTAACTAAGACATCTCCTCTAATTAAGATATCTCCTCTAACTGAGACATCTCCTCTAACTAAGATTTATCCTCAAACTTAGACTTCTCCTTTAACTGAGACATGTCTAACTGAGACATCTCCTCTAACTAAGACATCTGTAACTAAGACATCTCTAAATGAGAGCAACCATTCTAGGTGATAACTCATTCTTCCTTGGTTTAGCATTTCCATATGTTAGTTTTACTTGTAAAAGTACTCATACATTTTGTTAAAACTGCAACCCTGGCCAAACTCTCTAAATATAAGCGTTGGTATTCATCAGCTGTTTATTCCTCAAGCTGTGTTATTGATGAACAAATGTTTCCTTTCATGCTGTGGTCTGTGTAGGGAATAACTGGACCCAGAGGACAACCGGGCATCCCAGGAACATCGGGACCTACCGTAAGTGTCTGTGAACAGTTAGTCGTTACTAACCTTTTCCTTTAATTAGTGTACCGGTCTGCTTAAAAAAAATCTGTTTTTTAGGGAGACATCGGTAGCATTGGGTTTGTCGGATCGCCTGGCCCTCCTGTACGTGACCCTGCTTTACTTTCTTGGATCATACTGCAAAACAATGGAAACCAAATCTTACAAGCCACATTTACTGACCTTATAATGACATTCTTAGGGCATCATGGGGCCAAGAGGCCCAAATGGGGTACCAGGAGTCAATGGACCCCCAGTAAGAACACATTGCAACATTATGTGTTATTTATTGAGCTCTGTATATGTCAACAGCACTGACCAATCTCTCCATCTATTACTAGGGCCAACCAGGTGAGCTAGGCCTAAGGGGAGCGGTTGGACCTCTGGTAAGAATCCAACTTCCTGAGTTGAAAATTTAACTCACTTCTAATATTGTGAAGTCCTATTGTACTATTACATGTTTGTTTCATATACCAGGGAGAGCCTGGCTCTGGTGGGATTATGGGTTTCCCTGGTGTTCCTGGGCCTCAGGTTTGATTGATTATATTGATACAAAAACATTTTCAAATGTAAACTACAGTGTATGTCTGAGCTAGTTGTACTAGGGCAATTCGTTTGGATGATAATGTCACATTTATGCTCTGGATATACTAAAGCAGAAGATGAATTTATGGACTTTGTCCTCAGGGCAAAACTGGTGGAGGAGGACCTGCCGGTCCAAAAGGGGACCCTGTAAGTGTCAGTCGATATAATTGAGAGTATTCATTGATTGTGTTTATGCATTTATGGTGTTCACCAATTTTATCAGTAATTGATCTCTCTGAAAGATCTGTTGTAATTGGTCCAACTGAATGGAAAGAATTGCATAAGTTGGATGCCTGTGTACATGCTGCAAAGAAATAAACAGTCAATTATTGTTGTTTATAAACAGGGGGATGCAGGTGATGAGGGGGACATAGGAGAACCAGGACCCTTTGGACTAAATGTAAATAAAATAAAATGATGCAAGATGCTTATTTTTTGTAAATCTAATTGTTTCTCTATTAAAATTTGCTTTTCCTCTTATACCAGGGAGCCAATGGCAAGCCAGGAAAAACTGGACCCTCAGGTGATCCAGTAAGATTACTTAAAGCAATTTCTTTCATTAAAATTGCCCTTTAAACTAAAATAATCTTAGCTTGCGCACTTGGGAAACAACTGGGCGATTTCACATGGGGAAGTACCAAATACATTTTTAAGATTTAGCCCTTTTAACCTACTGTGCACCTTACACCTTATGCAAGTCAGGTTTTTTTTCTACTTTATTAATACTTATCCATTAGCCATTGGCCAGAAGCATAGCACCCTGCAGCCACTGCCATTCGACCATAAAGTTAAGCAGGGTTGGTCTCTGCTTAAAAGATCAAGGTCAGGGAACTCTGGTCAAAAGATCTAATCCCAATGCCCCAGGCCGGTTTATGTTGTTGTACTGACTACATTTTCAATCTGGCCCTCATATAATTTCACCTAATCATCCCTGGCTTCCACTTGGCAAGTACTGTAGGTGCTAAATGTATGCAGTCAATAATGTAAATTGTATATGAGCACCAACTAAATGACTTAAATGTATTTTATCCTTTGTGTCTATTCTAATTAACTATGTAGCTGAATATCCGTGTGTGTCTCATTGTCCATGTTTTCCTTTCTGATCTAGGGGATCAAAGCATCAAAAAGGGGTGACAAGGGTGATCCTGGAATGAAAGGGGACCAGGTGAGTGAACAGTATTGCCTCAATAATCAAAGTCTAGGCTCCAGTGTATTCAATTTGTTACAGGATTAGTTTTAAGTTTATTAATCCTGAGGTATGACGTCCCGCGGGCTTATCTTTTAACTGTCATTTTCAGCATGAACATGAGGCATAAACATGAAGAGATGTCATCATGTTAGATGGCTCCTCATCCTGAAAACATTACTTGTCAACTGAATAGATGTCCATCTGAAATGTGGATTCCTTTACTTTCCCCATCGATGGGCAGGGTGGATCTGGGCCTCCAGGCAGAAAGGGCTTTAAAGGCAGAGGAGGAGCCTCGGGTCTGCTGGGTAATGCAGGACCGGGTGGACCGCCCGGATTTCCTGGAACAAGAGTCAGTGGAACATCTTTGATATGATCATCGATAGCACAGTGATAGGACTTACATTAATCTTGTTATTCCCTTTTTGACTATGTCTTACATATCGGTTTGCATAGGGTTATGATGGAATCATTGGTGAGAATGGGAAGCAGGGAAAAGATGGGCCAAAGGTAAGAGCGGTCTTAAGATGTTTTGCAGAGTGGTTATCAAGACAAACCCTTGCTCATTAAACTCTGTCTTTGCAGGGTGTCAGAGGTCCTACCGGTGGCCTGGGTGTTATTGGACCTAGAGGCGATAAGGTACTGTATGATTTCTCTCAATCTTCTGTAGACTTATCCAGGGCCCAGGGCTCCAGGCATAAGCGCCTCTCAAAAGGCTAAGCCAACCCTCCACTTATCTATCATTATTCTGGTTGTGTTCGTTTTTCAGTGTGAGATGACACGTTGTTTGTTGGTGTTTCTAAGGGTCGAGAAGGTCGAGCAGGATTTGCTGGGTTGCCAGGACCTTCTGTGAGTGGCAATAGCATGTCTTCATTTAATAGACTCTAATAGTTCACAGGGACTGTCTCAGAACGATCAATGTCATGGAATTGTTGACCATCCTTCAAAAAGTAGTGAAATACAATTTTTAATTTATGTCATGTAAACACAGATTCCTGAGTTTATACATGGCACAAATTGTATTCATGCTTAATGTGTCGGTTCACAGGGAGCAGTGGGGAAGTTAGGAGACAGAGGACCTGAAGGAGAACCTGGTATTAAGGTTCTTATGTACCAACAGTTCTTATTCCATGTCTATTCATGTTGTTATTGGCCGTAGAGAAAACATGTCTTATGTTATAGATCCAAAAAACAGACCATGGAAAGATGGATTTGATGTTATCATATGGAGATATTGAGACAGGTTATCAGTTTTTAAAGGTCTTGTATATTCATCTGACAACTTGAATCATACAGGGGAGGCCAGGAATTCCTGGAGTCATTGGAATGAAAGGGATGAAGGTAACATATGAAAGGATGTAGGTGATGTCTGTTTATTTTATGGTTTTTGTACTGAAAATGTTTGTACCTATCACCACTAGTAAGCCTGAGTAAATATTTCAGAAATGTCCTATTAGACCAGAACATTTTGAACAATTCTGAACAACTGTCCTTCTTCACAGGGACTTCAAGGGCATCTAGGAGGTAGGGGACTGAATGGACCACTTGGACCCCTGGTAAGATTCCATTGTACTGTATGTGTTCCATGCATGATGGCCTGCTGTCTAATACATTAGGAGATGACGCCCAGACACTTAATGTTGTTTGACCAGTATTTCTGTCCTGTAGGGATCAATTGGAGTATCTGCTTCTGATGGGGATCCTGGACCTACTGGACTCAGGGTAGGCATTATACAACGTACAATGGAGGAACAAATTATTTGATCGCCTGCGGATTTTGTACATTTGCCCACTGTGACAAAGAAAGGATCTGTCTATCATTTTAATGGTCGGGTTATTTGAACAGTGAGAGACAGAAAAACAACAAAAACATCCAGAAAAACGCATTTCAAATAAGTTGTAAATTGATTTGCATTTTACTCAGTGAGATAAGTATTTCATCCTCTATCAATCAACAAGATTTATGGCTCCCAGGTGTCTTTTATACAGGTCACAAACTGAGATTAGGGGTAGTCTCTTAAAGGGAGTGCTCCTAATCTCATTTTATTACCTGTATTAAAGACACCTGTCCACAGAAGCTAACAATCAATCAGATTCCAAACTCTTCACCATGGCCAAGACCAAAGAGCTGTCCAATTATGTCAGGGACAAGATTGTAGACCTACACAAGGCTGGAATGGGCTACAAGACCATCGCCATCTTGTCCCTGAAGTTGTGGATGGGTATTCCAGCATGACAATGACCGTAAACACACGACCAAGGCAACAATGGAGTGACTCAGGAAGAAGCATATTAAGGTCCTGGAGTGGCCCAGCCAGTCTCCAGACCTTAATCCCATAGACAATCTCTGGAGGGAGCTGAAGGTTCGAGTTGCCAAACATCAGCCTCAAAACCTTAGTGACTTGGAGAGGATCTTGCTAAGAGGAGTGGGACAAAATCCCTCCTGAGATGTGCCCAAACCTGGTGGCCAACTACAAGAACGTCTGTAATTGCCAACAAGGGTTTTGAATGTGTTTTTCTGGATTTTTTTTTGTGTTATTCTGTCTCTCACTGTTTAAATAAATGTAACATTAAAACTATAGACTGATACTTTCTTTGTCACAGTGGGAAAACGTCCAAAATCAGCAGGGGATCGAATATTTCTTTCCTTCACTATTCAATTGCTGTTGTAGGTTTTTGGGGGGCTTTTCTGGCCCTATTTCTCTTTCTAGTGGAAAGTATTTCTATATGATTTCAAAGGGAGTGATGGGGAAGACTGGGGCACCAGGAATTCAAGGTCCAGTAGGAAGGAATGTAAGTATTGTACAGTTCTTGGGCAAAAGGGTTCTTCAAAAGGTTTCTTCTACAAGTACAGCCAAATACGTTTTAGAATCAATTTATTTAAACATGGTGATAATATTTTTAACAGGGAGATTCTGGCGGTAGAGGAATTAGTGGAAAGCCAGGAAAACCAGGAGTCAGAGTAAGTCCAGTCTAAGGTACTGCATAAACACTCCAACTCATCCACTTAGCCTTGTCTGGCAAAGTGTTTGTCAGTTTCCTTTACATAGGTGTGTATAAGTGTTGTGTTTGTTATAATTTCCTTTACATAGGGCGCCAAAGGTAAAGAGAGTGCAATCGGGCCTCCTGGAAATCCTGGACTGAAGGTACCAAAAACATTTATAAAATACAACAAAGCAAAAATGTCGTTGTTGTCAATAGTGATACATCTACTAATCTTCTGATTTCTGAAGGGGAACAGAGGTCAAGACGGTCCAAAGGGGAAACACGGAGGTCCAGTAAGTGTCAAATATTTTTCTCCAGAACTTTATGTCTGACTGAATTCAGAGAGAATCTCACAGAGATATTCTCCCATTGTGTTTCAGGGCTCACAGTAATATTCTCCCATTGTGTTTTAGGGCTCACAGTAATATTCTCCCATTGTGTTTCAGGGCTCACAGTAAT